>CAUYQG010130065.1:0-75541 GCA_963574415.1 Tarsius wallacei
ACTGGATGCTAGGGACGACCGGGTAAGGGAGAAGAAGGATCTTAGAAGACTCCCAAGGTCTGGCTTGGGCATCACTGGGCTGACATTTAAAAATAAGGAAATTCCATATAAAAGTTCATTTTTCTGGCTTCTCTTGCAAAATTGAAACACACACACACACAAACACAAACCTGGCAACTTTGGGCTCTTCAGTCCCTGCAGGGCAGTGGCTTGGTGGAGCTGAGCCATGGTTACCCTCTTTAGAAGGAACATGGGCTTTCTAATTTGCCAGTCTCCAGCATCCCCTAATGTCTCTTGAGCCTTGGCTAGCCACACCCCTCTTCCGATGACCTACCTGAGACTTGAGGCATTTGAGCTCATGACCCTGTTGCACGGAATGAAGCCCAGAGCCCTCAGTATGACCCAGTCTTGGAGAAGACCAACCCTGCCAACCTCTGAGTCTAGTCACTCATAGTTCTCGGAATCAGCTTGCTTGTGTCTGCCTCCATGCAGGCTGCTGCTTTGGAATGTCTAGGCCTCTCCTTAGGTGCTATTTGTCCTTCAGGACTCTGCTTTGATGCTCCCTCTACAAGAGGCATTCCCTATCTCCTGGTTGAGTTTTGTTTTCCCATAACAGGTGGCAGACTTCAGTCATCCCACCAACCACACTGTGTTGTGACTGTTGACTGTGAATCTGAGACTGCAATGAGCCTGTCTTCTTATCTTCCTATCGCCAAAGCTTTGTACAGGTCTTGGAACATATGAGCTGCCTTAGAACTGTTGAATGAATGGATGAATCAGTGCTGGTTTGGGAAAATAGTACTCCAGGATGTGATGTCATCCCTGCTTACTTGGGGTAGGGGTTCTAGATCCCTTTCATTCTCGAGTACCCCAGATCGAGTACCCACTCAGAGTGACACTCATAATATCCTACAAATCATGCCCCAGCTCTGAAAGCCCTGGAATACAGCCAAGCCTGTGAGGATGGCAGTTCCTAGTGACGAAAGAGGGAAAGTGTATCATTTTTTGGATTCCTGGGGGAGAGAATTGTCCAGTAGTTGGGAATGGCATAACTACTTAATATGACACATCTTTTAATTATTTGAATACTAATGATGATAATGACAGTATATGACACTCATTGTACTATCTAGAACTTACATTGTACTAGAACTAAGAGCTTTCAATATATTGTTTCATTTATACCCTATGACAACTCTAAGAAGTGGGTAGTACTGTTATCCCCATTTTACAGGCAAGTAAACTGAGATTCAGGGAGTTTAAAAAACTTATCCAAGGTCACACAGCCAGTAAGTGGTAGTCAAGATCTGAACCCAAATATGACTTCAAAGTTAACATTCTCAACTCTTATGCCATGCTTTCTCAATGGCATTTCTCTTTAGAAATATGAGGAAATAAACATGGAAATGAAGGCAGTTACCTATACAGTAAGATTCCAGTTATTAATTTAACAAAGAAAAGAAGATCCTGAGGCATAGAGAAAATGACCGAGGAGAAAAACCCATGTGTGAGCAGTGGTTGCATTCTGGTAGTAGAATGCTGGGGATGTGTCTTCCTTTCATCCATCTTGTTTCTACTTTATGACATTGAAAAATATTCCTTTAATGAGCATGTACTGCTTTTATAATGAAAAAAAAATCCTCTCTTTGAATGGCCCCAGCCTCAAGTGGCAGAACAGAGGTCAGGAAGGGGCTGCCTTAAGTACCCAGCTAATCAGTAGGGCTGTCTCTTGAGTAACTGTCACTGGTCAGCAAAGGGAGCAATCAGCAGGCAGCAACTGTGAACCCAGTACCGCCACCCTCATGGGACAAAGGAAAAGTGGGTCCCTGTTCCTGCCGTCTCACCATCTTCCTTCTTCCTCTAGGTGCTTACACCCCAGAGCCCCTCAGCAGTTTCCGGTGGGCTCTTCTGTCAACTGGCCTCATGTTCTTTTATCACTTCAGCGTCTTGCAGATCCTCGGCCTGGTAAGTGTGGTTATATCCCATTCTATTCCCTCTGTTTGGAGTTCTCCATAAATCTCAATAAGCCTGGTTGGCACTGGTGTATCGTTTTGTTTTGAAAATACAAGATGCTAAAGGCCAGGATGTCAGATTGTTGTGTCTGGGTTGCTGATTTATGATCCACAGCCTTGGCCTCTTCAAAGAGTTTTCTGAATCCTTCAGTAATGATTGGTTTCTTTCGTCCCTGGGGAGGCAAAGATGCCCTTCACTCATGGCCACTTGGGTCCAATACAGCTGCAGCTGGAAGGTGGTTTGCTGTGGACCCCATGGGGAAGCAGGACACTAACCCTGGCCCTGGACCTGGGGGAGGTCTGACCTTGGGTCCATCCTGGGCGGCCCTAAAGACCAGGCTCTGCCCTGAGCTGCATGGCCAGTGGAAATGTGGTGTTGAGGAGCACCTGTGTCATTCTGGGTTGTTTAGAACTGCCTGGAGTGTGAAGCATGGTTGGACTCAGTAGTTGAGTTATCCAGAGCCTAAGATTGCTGAGTGCAAGGGTGTATATTGGTGGCAAAGTGAATAGGAAGAGCTTGTGGCTAGGGGTCGGGAGACCCAAGTTCAAGTTCTGGCTCTGCCACTGCTCTGAGTGAGTCATGTCACCCTGGAGGGCAGAGAGTTCTCCACCTCTCTGTGACATGGTATAAAAGCCCCAACCTTCCTGAGAGGTGGAGAGGACTTGTCTTTAACGTGAACAGGCTTGAAGGGCTTTGGAAGGCAGGTGCTGTGGCCGTCCTCGGGGCAGGAGTGGCATGTCTGGTTTTGTGTGCGAGTGGCTTTAACGTAGCATTAGCCGTATGGAGCCTCGTGCGGCGTAGCATGACTAGGACATGTAACCGATGCCCCCAGCGCCTTTGTAGCAGACTTTCTCTTCCTCACCTGGGTATATGGCTCTGCTCTGGTTTGCTGGGGGCTAGTCTAAGCTCCTTGCCAACAATGTGAATGCTCCCCATGCTCGTGGGAGGAAGCAGTACGACGTTCACACCCTTGCCTCTCGCTGCCCTCCACTGGGATCCTGGATTCCAGAAGCGTCAGTGTGCTCATGTCACCCTACATACCATGCTCAGGCCACGCCTCCTACAAGGAAGGCTCCGCTCACCCCATTCCTCGCCATAACCCCATCCATCTGTCATGAGTCCATTCAGGTGCCACTTCCCTCGTGAAATCTTCTTTGAGGATTTGACCCTATTTTGTATGCTCCTCATACCTCCTCATGGTGTGTAAAACTCAGGGAGCACTGTCTGGTTTGAGGTCAGATGTAGTAAACCAGTCACCCCCACTTGATTAATCACCAGTTATGTGGAGGAAGGGACCATGCTGTTGACTGCACTTTCAGCCCATAACACCTCTCCGGGTCTAGGTACACAGTAGATGCTTAGGAATGGCAATGGGCTCTGGGCCCAACTGGAAAGGCAAGACTCTGAGCAAGACAGAACAGCTTTTCCACCAGACAGCCCTCCCCGTCACCTCCAGAGGACTCAAGCCTTGACTCACTCAGAAAACCTAGGGGAGAGAAGCAATCCCTTCATGAACAGGTGGGGATTGACCAATCCCTCCTTGTCTAATCCCCCATTAGGTAGAGATGGCTGAACTGTCAGAAGCCAGAGAGAGCCCAAGGATGGCGAACGCTTACTCTACCTCCCTTGTCCCTGCAGGTCACCGAAGTGAATTTGAACAACATGCTGTGTCCGGCCATCTCAGACCCATTCTACGGCCCCTGGTATCGCATCTGGGCCTCGGGACACCAGACTCTCATGACCATGACCCACGGGAAGCTGGTCATCCTGTTCTCATACATGGCTGGGCCCTTGTGTAAATATCTGCTGGATTTGCTCCGGCTTCCAGCCAAGAAAATAGACTGAAGGTGCTTGTTTTTTTTTTCTTTTTTTTCTCCCTGAGGAAGCAAGTCCCAACTTGATTTGGAGAACACCCAGTTCTTGATGCAATCATGGGAGAGGGCAGTAGCATGTTTGGTGTATTTCTTTTTTTCCTCTCTGTCCCTCTCTTCCACCACTCTTCCTTGCCCCGCTCTTCTTCCCAGGATTTCTCCTTGAGCCTGGGGTGTAGTGCTGGGGGCTGGAGTTGTCCTCCTTCCCTTGGGCTCTTTCTCCTTGCTCCTAGTGGCCTTACATGGGGAGATTGTAGTCAGTGGCTCTTTCAATCTGCTTGTCGGTGCTTTAACAACAGCTGGTTGAGGAGAAAGGGGACAACAACCAGTAGTTCTTTCAGCATCGAAATGATGAGATTGGGTTGTGTTTCATTTCTCCACTGCCATCAACCTCCAGGCTTATGCTGGGGTCCCTTTTGTTCTCCAGCACAGCCCTCACCATAAGGGGACTGAGGCCTTGTTTCTACACCAGCTGCAAGCCCAGAGCCAAGGGACTTCCCAGCTCATGGTCAAAATAGAACCAGCCAGATTCCTCCCACTGGTGTCCCATGACTCAAAGCAAGCAGCCAACCAGCCACTCCCTCCAGGATGCTGCCTGGGATGGGAGGCGGGCGTGCCACCCAGCCCTAGGGCTAGATTCTGTTGAGGGGTTGGAGATCTATTGCAATGACAAATTCAAAGTAAAGAGGGTCAAAATATATACAATACTAGGCAGGACACTGTGAATTCTGTCCATGAGAGCTGAGAACTGACCCATATCCCAATCAGAAGTGAGCACAGAAATTAATCAACAGAAGTGATAACTTGAGAAAACTGTGATTTGAATCATGCGCTTTTTTTTTTTTACCATTTTAATCTTGAGTGTTCCTTAAATGTGTGTGCTTGCACTTTCTCTCCCTCTCTCTTACTCTCTTCTCTTTCTCTCTCTCTCTCCCTCTCTTCTTCCTCTCCTTTTCTCTTTCTTGCTCTCTTTTCTCCATCCACCCCCCTCCCACACACACACAAAGGCAGCTTCAGGGAAGAATAAGCTGATGAGCTGGAGTTGTTTTGTTTGTTTGTTTTTGGATGTTTGAATTTGGCAAATCCTTGCATCAGAGCCATTTCTGGAAGGGTCCTTGTAGGTCCATTTCCTGGGTTTGCAGGGTATGTCAGCATTCGGAGCTTGGGGAGATGCAGCTCCCCAAGCCAGTGTTGTTTCCCTAGGAACAGATTTCTCCAATGTAGACAGACTCAGTGCTGAACTGTTTAATGTGGGGAGCATCACACGCTCCCCACCCTGCCCACCCCCAAAGCCCAGTTTAGATTAAAAGGGGGTTGCCAAGGAATCAGGTTCTCATGGGTGGAAACTCAAGTGCTCCAAAGGAGGAGCTTTGTTGAAGGACTTCAGCTTGGTCATACATGGACCTCAGGAAGGAGTCAGTGGCTAGGTATTAGCTGATTCCTTGTTGACTCCTGCTAGGAACAGATTTGCTTAAGAACAGGAAAGATCATTTAGTGGCTTCACCTGATGAGCCTTCCCTCTCCTTTCCTACTCTAGGCAACCCAGTTGTGCTAGGCCAGTTCCAGTATTTCAAGTTTGACTGTACTAGACCTACATTGTGCTTTAGTAACTCAGTGGTCATGATTTTAGCAATGGACCTCCAGGAGGCAGCAGAATGCAGAAAGTCTCTGAGTAAACTGAGACCCAGGGAAGCAACTCTGGGAGGGGAACTGCCCTTCTGCAGAGGCCTGTGGGCATTGAGGCAATCTATCTCAGGGCGTGGAGTTCTCTTACTTTCTTTGAGCTCCTTTTGGTGTGTAACCTTTGTTTTCTGCCTTCTCTGAGGGCTGAGCCAAGCTTTTCTCAGTGCCTCTTGCCCTAGGGTTACCCTTCAGAAGAGGTATCTCTTGAGTGACTGGATTGACCCTGCATGCCACCAAAGTTCTGCATGTAGGGATGGCTGGTGAGGAAATGTGCAAGACCTCAGTGCCCCTTGGCCTCTTTAAAAAAGGAGAGGTTGGAAGGAGGTCATGGGAGGAGCTTCCAGGGGCCTGGCCTGTCCCCTACTAGAATATGGAGTTGCTGCAGACAGAGGATCTGTGCCTCGGCTAGGGACCAGCTGCACAATGCCACAGTGGTGTGACTGCCTAGGCCCTCTGCTCCTCCTCATCTCTGTGGCATGGCACAGGTGGCCAGGCAGCTCAAGCCTTCCCCATGTTGGTATGCCTCCAAAAGCTTGCCTTGGCTCTGGCTACAGCTGAACGCCTCATTCTGGTGGGCACTTTTTGGTGCTCAGAAGAAGAGAAGAAAGTGAAAGCCACATGCCTGGCATGGCCAGGCCAGAGACATATATACACCTGTCAGGGGAAGGGAGAAGTGAAGGGGAGATGCAGGGATTGTGGGGACCAGGCTTGCTCAGAAACATGTAGGTTAAGGGAGCAGATAGTGGGCCCAGCCCACAGACTTCATGGGGAGTCATGGTCTGTATTTGAGGTTTGGGAGCAGTGGGCATCAGAGCGGGTCTGTATCTTACTCTTTCCTTGGACCAAGCCCATGTGGAAAGAGGGAACCTGGCCAGCTCCCTGGCAGCCTGCCATGTAGCCTCAATACCTGCTCAACAGCCAGCCTATTACTATGGCAGCTTTGGTATGGGGGTGAGGGGAAGCCGCAGCCTACACACCCAGTGGCCCAGTGACTGGTGGGCCCTGGCTGCCCAACTCCTTCCTAGGGCTTTTCTGTCAGTGCCAAGGCAGTTCCCCAACCACCCCAGCCAAGTTTCCGTATGCTGTTTGCCAGCATGTGGGAGCTCTGTGCGTGTGGGAGAGAGTGTTTGTAGATGAGGACAGTTTCCTTTTAAACAGCCCCAGGAGGGGAAAAGAGTGTTCCCTCCAGCCACCAGGTAGCCTTGGCCAGGGATCTGGGCCAAGGAGAACAGTCTTTTGAGCTGGCCAACTCATGGGGTCCAGTTTGAATCGTAGAGACATGGTCACGCCTGCTTCCGGTCCTCTCTACCCCCAGTATTTGCTTTTGTACACCAAAGATGATCTGGCCCATCTTCCTCTACAGGCACAGTGGCATGTTCCTCTGTCAGCCTGTGAGGGCATGCGGAGTTCTGGAGCCACAGACTCAGTCTTCCCAAGTCAGCATCCTCTCTTTCTCCTTGGACTCCATATCATTCACGGAAACTGCTTGCAGGGTCGCTGGGCTAACTGGGGCAATCAGTGCACTTTACCGTACAGTACCCCAGTCTAGCTGTCACATCATCCCTTTTGCTGTAGCCCCCATCAGACTTTTGATATCTGTGATCATTGATCATTCAGTGTCTTGTGAAGTGGGCACAGCTCCCTGCAGATAGCAAATTGTCAGCAGGTGTCTGTTCACTGGCATTGGGTTGGGGCGGTGCCCTGGGGGGAGCTGGGCGACTCAGGGACATCATAAGGGCCCTCTCTCCCTCTCTTCTGCCAACAAGACTTCCCTGGATTTGTAGACATTGACCCAGAGTCATCTGTCCCCTTTGGAAGAGGATTTTTTACAGTTTCCACTGAAGGGAAGACTAGAATAGGAGGAGAAATGGACCATGTTTGATGCTGTTGGACAAGACACTGATACTGGTGGCAGAGGGTTCCCTATCATAGGCCATTGCAGTCTCCTTGGCAAGTCCCCAGGTTGGGAAGGGGCTGCCCCTGCTACCTGTCCTGCTTGCTCTGAGGTGGGTATAGTCAGTGAGAGGGAGGGAGCCTTCCTCTTCTGTATATAGAGTGAGCCGATTTGTGCTTAGGAATACCTAGTTGCTTGTTGCTCTTGTCTATGATGTTTTTGCATACTGGTTTGCTATTCATGGCATGAAACAGACAAAACCCCACATAAAACAAAACAAAACAGAAGTCATTTTAAACAAAGCTGTTGTTTTGGAAACTCTGGCTTTCTTTTGGTGTCAATTTTGTGTTCTCTTTGAAAGAATCCTTCATTTCTGTTGTAGTGTGGAGAATATGATTGGCTGGTCGGTAATGAGTTCTGCCAGGAACTTGGCAAATGCCTCTTCCCCACCCCCATCCCTCCTCATTTCCCAGCTGGGATCACTATGCACTGGGAAGACCCCTTGCTGTCCCCCTACACAGTGGCTCTCTTTCAAACCAGTCTGTGTAATCCCCCCGAAACAGCAGCAGGGTGGGTGTTTCTGTCAGGCTGATTCTTGGGTGCTCTGTGCCCCCACCAGTGTGCTCACCTCTTGGGGCATTTGGTAATGTGTTTTCTCTGTTTTGTAAAACCTTTCTGCAGTCACCTTTGGAAATAAATGGTCATGAATTTGTGTACTTAGTATTCTGAATTTTAGTCTCAGGTGTTTCTGGTGTCAAAGCTCCCCAAATGAAAAGGAACCCTCACCATGGGACCTACTGTTACAGTGTTTTCTTCATTTGCTGTTATTAAAAGATTCATGAGAACCCAGGAGTCCTGGCCTTGCTTCCCACTCAGAAGGCCCTCTGCTTTGAGAAGTAGACAAAGGGGGCCGTTAACCCTCCATGCTGTGGAAGACCCCCAGTTGACAGCTGGGCTCTCTCAGCACTGCTTTGTCCCAGGAGCCGTTTGTCTGGTCGGCCTTGAACTCCCACACACTGCCCACTTCCACCAAGGCTTCCTGGGACCCAGCAGGCTGTTTGCTCTCAGCCGAGTTTGTCTGCTGGGCATGATTGCTGGGCTCATTGGGCCCCAAGTTGCTCTGGGCCAGGCTGGATGCCTGAGCTGCAGAAGGCAACTTTGAAACCAAATGCATTCAAGCCCACTCAAGCCAGGTTTCCTGGGGGCCAGCTCTATATCAGCACTTATCAGTACAGGTCAGACCGTGAATAGGATAGCCCTGTCCTTTCGGGAACTGTCAGGCCAAGGCTACCCACTGGGCAGCCCACAGGGTCTGTGATTGGCCCTTTTTACCCCAACCAGAGGCCCTGTTCAGGCTTTTGCCAGTGCTGCTGCTTCCAGAAAGGACACTGCTTTTTTTTTTTTTGCATCTCCTTCTTTGCCAGTGGTTGGGCACCCAAACTGTGAGTGAGACAGGGCCTGCAATCCTGGACTGGAAAACGACCAGCCTGGGGAAGTTGCCACTTCTCTTGCTGCCTCAGGTTCTCCAACTGCAGAGCCAGCGCTGGACCAGGCACGATGCTAAATGCCTCTATAAGCATTACCTCTTATAATCCCCACAAAAGCACAGTGAGCTGACTGGCAACGCTGGCCTTGTTTGTTGGGGATAAACTGAGAACATTGAGGCTCACTAAGAAATGGAAGAGCTGGAACTGAACACCAGTTTTGTTAGACCACAAAGCACATGTGCTTCCCACTCTCCCCCGGGCTCCTCTGCCTCTCTGGCATGCTGGTAGACCCTTGTGCGGGGACTAGTGTGCGAAGCAGAAGAGTCAAGGCCTGCCAGCAGTGGTCTCAGAGCAGAGCTGAGAGACACTGGAGGAAAGGGGGCTGAGCACGGCCTGGGTAAAGACAGAAAGAGGCTGATGGAAAGGAGGTGAGGAGAGTTGGCCTTTATCTGTGGCTTTGTTCCTAGGAAGAGAGCTAAGGGCCAGTGTCCTAGACCATTGCCACCTCTGCCCTGAGCGGGTGCATCTGCCCCTGCCACCATGCCCATCCCAGCTCTGGTCTGTATTCCCCACTCCTGCAGGCAGCAGTCTTCTAAATGTAAATCTGCATCACTTCTCGGGGCCCCTGGCCCTAGAAGATTAAGCCCAGGCCCTTTAGTGTGGCACACAGGCCCTGGGCCCTGTAGACATCTTCAACTGCATCTCCTCAGCCCGGCAGTCCCAAAAGAACCTTGCAGAGAACCCTGACTCCAGCAGGCTTGTTCTCTCCTTTGCCAGGCCTGCCATTTCCAGCTTCCTTGCCTTTTGCTTCCTTCGTGCTGTTTTCGCAGCTCCTCACCCTCCCTCTTTGCCCTAAGACCTTAGCTCGCAGTTCACTCCTCTCTGCAGGCTTCCCTGCACACCAAGCTGCATTACGTGCCTGTCCACTTTGCTCCTACAGCACCTAGTGCTGACTCTGGCTGCCACTTGCTTCCCTCATTACTAGTTTCCCCCTCAGTAGACGTTCACCCCTGGAGGGCCGATGGGGTCTGATGCATCATCCAGCCTCTGGCATAAGACCTGTTCTGTAGAAAGTTTTCAGTGAACAAGGATCTTATCCCTGAGTGCTGAAAAATGGCAGGAGGCACCATTGTTCCCTGAGGGAGAAGCCTAGGCTACCTAAACCATGGCTCATCCCATGAGTTCTCCTTGGTGGGGCTGGGATGCCTTGTTTGCCCAGGCACCTCTAGCTCCTTACTGAGGGGCCCTGTCCTGCTTCTCTGCAGAGCTATATGTAGTTGGTGTCCTGGATGAGGAGGCAGGATTGTGAGGGAAAAACACAGAGACCAACAGCAACTGTTTCACCAGACCCATCCCTGGCCCTCTGGGCAGGGGGTGGGCAAGGTGGCCATGCTTTTCCATATCCTTGGCAGCTGTTCATCACTGCCAGGGTCACCCCTCTCTCTTCCAGGGCACACAGTCAGAATTGGTGTTTGCTTGGCAAAAGCCCCACAAGCCCATGACATGTGTCATCTACCCCTCTAGCGGGTAGGGAACAGCTTGAGATGGTGCAACCTGATCTCCTCTTTGAGTTTTTTCCTTTTCCTGCCTGGCCAAGGCCAGTGGAGGAACAGAGAGACACAGATGTCAGTCTGACAAATGAAATGCTTTGTTCAAAGGATGTGTGATTTACTAACCTTGACAACAGGCAAGGCCAACCCTGTATCTGCCCTCCCCACATTGTGCTTGGCATCTAGATTGCCCACCTGGGATTCTGAGCTGCCGGGCAAAGGGGTTTAAGAGCCACCCAAGGAGGCAGTGGGGAGAGACCGCTCCTGTTGCTAGTGGATGCCTTCCACAGCTGCCTTCCTAACTTCCTGCATCTCAGCCAGCCAGTAGTCTCCATGTCTCACACCGAGGCAGGTCTTAGCAATGAGGGCTGATGCTTCCTTGGCACACCTCTGCTAGGTAGCAGGGCCAGTAGCATGAACCGCAGAGCTGTTCTCCTGTCCCACAACCCATTCCCATGCCACTGCTGCTCCAGCCACCAGGCCTCTCTGCACACTTCTGCACCACCCCTCTCCATTCAAGGGACCTGCAGAGGTGGCACCAACTTGCCATTGCTGTCCCTTCAGCTGTTCCTTCTCTAGTGCTCAGGAGCTTCAAGCTTTTTGCTGTTGCATTTTTTAGAAAGACCCAAGGCTCTCCAGTATTCTGCACCCTGAGAATGGAGGGGCCTTCTTATGCACACCAAGACGTATTATCAGATCTAGCATGTTGGAGCTGACAAGATGCCTCTAGTACAGTGGCTTGTCAATTTTGTGGCACATTAATCACCTGGGGAGCTAAAAAATCGCAGTGCCCAGGCCTCACTCAAGCTTATGGTTCAGAGCCAACATTTTATGCTTTTAAGTTTCCAGGCAGGTTCTGAGTCATCTCTGACCTGACCACCTACACCAAATGCCTTTTTAAAAAATGAAGTATTTAAGACATACCAAAATCCAGCTTAAGAAAAAGAACATTACTAATACTGTTGAAGCCCCTTTCCTCTAGAGGTTTAGAATTTGCTCCTCAGGGATTTAGAAATTGTTCCTCAGCACCTCAGGGATTCTAGGGAAGTGTCTTTGATGCCGCCTCGGGGTGGGGGATGGGTGGGAGCAAAGTGAGTGGGGTTCTGGCCTTTCCCCTTGCTTCACCCAGAATAACTCCAAATTTATTATTTTTTATACATTGAGATTTTGTAAATAACTCCATTGGGAAGGGGGTTAAAAGCCACTATTTGTACCCTCACTAGTTCTGTCTCTGCCCCTTTCCTACATACTGGTTGCCAGGTAGTAGTCAAAGAAGCATTGCAGCAGGGCTCAGCAGACAGGGCCTGCTGTCCCACTTCCCCTTTTAGTTCCCGGGTACCTGTGGCAAAGTCACACCTCCTCTGAACTCCATTTGTAAAATAGTAATGAATACCTTGTCCTGCCTGTCTCACAGGGCAGCTGTGAGGAGTTTAGTGAGATCAAGGTGTATGAGAGGGCTTTATGACTAGAAAGTTCTGTTCAATGGAAAGGATTCCTTTTCTACACGGTGTGATTCCTATGCTTGTTCTCAGAGCACAGAAGTTATCTGGGATTTGACTGCACTCAACCACTGTGCCTTAATATATTTTGTGTGGTTAGGGTCTGTGGTATGTGTGTGAAGAGGGTGTGTGTGTGTGTGTGTGTGTGTGTGTGTGTGTGTGTATAGGAGAGGCAATACTTGAGTTTTAAGGAATTTTCCTCTATTGACTGTAAGACACATTTTTTCATTTTTAACATCTCTAAAAGTGAAATAAATCTTACGATCAGTGGCATGACACAGCTTAATCAGCACCTTTTTTTTATTTTTCAGCAGTACATAAAATAATGGACATCTTATAATCTAAGGTGTCTTAGAGTCAGTGAAATACTATGATTGTTAACTTGGATCCCTCCTCCCCTTCTCCCATGTAAGTCACCTTCCTGCTAGAGGAAAAACCCTTTGGAAAAATTTATAAACAAACTTATAGCATATAGCCTCTTCTAACACTGTCCTCTTTTTCTTCCCTGCCAGCATCCACCCGGGCCAGGCAAGCTTTCTGCTTCCTGACCAGAGGGGGGCCAACTTTGTTGAGCTGTCTCTTGGGACAGATGGTTTATGGGACGTAAGAGGGAGGAGGCAGAGTGCACCTGCATAAGGAAGCCCACTGTGCCAAATGACAGGGAGGGAGCCAGGCCAGCAAGGCCAGCCAGCCCTAACAGCTCTGGTCTCTTTATTTCCCAACCACAGTCTGGCCAGACAGCTCAGCCTGCTTCCCCTGGGGAACTCCTAGGACTAGTCATTGCCAGAGGTGAGGAGAGCTGGCAGGAGTGGGGGTTGGGGTGGAGAGCCCAGCCTGTCCTGGACCCCCTGGGTTGATGTGAGTGGCTGTCTGGCACAAATAAAGCAAGACAATGATTTCCCCACCTCCTCCAACATGGTGGAAGAGGAGCACTTTGTGCTAGGGTACCCTGAGCCATGGGCATTTCACTACAGTTAAAAATTGCCACCAACCTCCCCTCAGTCCTGATAGCCACTCAAGTAAAGCTCTGCCCTTGTAACCTTTAGGCCAAGTTCTTCCAAAAGGGGAGAGGAGTGTCTGCAGTGAGATCCAGGGATACTTGAGCTCAGGAAGCAGCTTTTGGACACCCCCCCCCCCCCCCACCCCAGAGAGCTTAGCAAGACATGATCAGCCTGGATTACAGCTGCCCTCACGTAACTGGGTTAAAGTGTTGGCCTACTTAGGCCCCTCCTGCGGTGGCCTCCTTCAAAGCTGATGAGGCCGATTAGGGGGCTATTTCTGAGCTCTAGTCGTGTACCCAGAAGCCTGAGGGCGGTCCTCCCCCGACTAGAAAGACAATAACTAAGGCTGGACAGCCAAGGGCAGAGTCCGTCTTGCCCATGGGAGAGCATTGCCATCAGACCTCGTGTATCCTTGTAAAAGAAATAGCCAGCCGGGCTCGGTGGCTCAGCCTGTAATCCCGCGCCTTGGGAGGCTGAGGTGAGTGGATTGCCTGAGCCCGCGGGTTCGAGACCCGCCTGGGCAGGCGAAACCTCATCTCTACAATAAACCAAAAAAAAAAAAAAAAATTAGCCGGGCATGGTAGCGCGCGCCTGTAATTCCGGCTACTCGGAAGGCTGAGGCGGAAGGATCGCCGGAGCCCAGCAGGTCGAGGCTGCGGTGGCCGGGAGCGGCCACTGCACTCCAGTCTGGGCGATCCAACTCAAAAAAAAAAAAAAAAAAAAAAGAAATAGCCAAATAATGTTAAGGCTGAGTCCCTGGTTTTTGAGCTTCAGAAACCAACCCAACCAATTTCAGAAAGGGTTAGACCTAGTCCTACACCTTTGCCATCTCCAGCCCTAAAGAAAGATGGCAGATGGTCAAAATTAAATTTTCAGTGATAGTCACTAGCCTCCACTCAGTAGGGTCTATGCACTTGAAGGAGATTATTATCTAACCTCTCTGAGCCTCAGTTTGCTAATCTATAAAATGGAAATACTGTAATGACTGGGCATGGTGGGTCATGCCTGTAATCCCACTTTGGGAGGCCGAGGCAAGAGGATTGCTTGAGACCAGCCTGGGCAACATAGCAACACCTTGTCTCTACAGTTTTTTTTAAGTAACCAGGCATGGTGGTGCATGCCTGTAGTTTCAGCTACTTGGGAGGCTGAGGCAGGAGAATCACCTGAGCCCAGGAGGTTGAGTCTGTGGTGAGCCATGATCGTGCCACTGCACTCTAGCCTGGGAAACATAGTACCTACTTAATAGGGCTACTGTGAGGATTGAATAGATAAGGCACATAAGGCACTTGGCACAGTGCCTGGCAGCACATTCGTTAGATACCACCACTGCCACCACCACAACCATTACCACCACCATTGTCACCATCATCATCCTCATCAAGATGACAAAATAAATGTCAAAAAGCTGTCTCTGGAGCCTGACAAACTTGGTTTGGATCTTGGCTTTCCCATTTTGTAGCTAGGTTGCCTTGGATATGTGATAACTTCTTTTTTTTTAATTAAGAAAGGTAGATTTATTAAAGGAAAGGTATGTTGCAAAGGGCACAATGGACAGGACAATAGCAAGAGTGTCTGCTGTCCTGATAACTTCTTTAAACTTGATTCTTATTCTGTAAAATGGGAAATTCATAAGGCTGTTGAAAAGCCTATAACGTAGTTCTTAGTTCACAATAAGCACTCAATAAATGTTGGATATTATAGTTGTTAAAAAGGGATGCTCAATGCCATTGGTTATCAGGTGTTGGGAGGAGGCAGAGGTGAAGAGGCTAAGCACAGGATTTTCAGGGCAGTGAAACTGCTGTTCTGTATGATACTATAATGGTAGATTTGTCAAAACCCATAGAATGTACAATATCAAGAGTGAATTCTAATGTAAACTAGAGACTTTGGATGATCATGTTGTGTCAGTGTAAGTTCATCAGTTTTAACAAATGTGCCACTCTAGTGTGAGCTGTTGATTGTCGGGGAGGATCTCGGGGGGAGGCTGAAGGGAGGGGAGGAGATAAAGGATATGGAGAACACTCTGTACTTTCTGCTCAATTTTGCTGTGAACTTAAAAGTGCTCTGAAAAAATAAAGTCTTTTTAAAAGGAAAATGAAAAAAGGGGTAATCAAACCCGATTGTTATAAATGTAGGATGTTAACTATAATCCCCATGGTAACCACTAAGAAAATAACTTTAAAAATATAAAGAAGAGGAAATGAAGAGGTAATCAAAATGGTGTACTATAAAAAAAAAGACATAAACACCAAAGAAGGCAATATTGGAAGAATTGAGGGACAAAAAAGATATAACACATATAGAAAATAAACAGCACAATGGCAGAAGTCCTTTATTATAAGTAATCACTTTAAATGTAAATGGATTAAGCTCACTAATTAAAAGACAGATATTGGCAAAATTAATTTACAAAAATAAGATGATTCAACTATAGGCTACTTACAGGAGACTCACTTTAGACCCAAAGGCACAAATAGGTTGAAAGTGAGAGGATGGAAAAAAGATGTTCCATCCCAATTGTGACCAAAAGAGAACTCAGATGGCTACATTAATATGAGACAAAATGGAGTTTAACTAGAAAATTGTTAACAAGAGACAAAGGATATTTTATTGATAAAAGGGTTAATTCACAAAGAAGATAATAGCAACTATAAACAAGTATGCACCAAACAAAATTTATGAAGCAAACATTGATGGAATTGTAGAGAGAAATAATTCTACAATAATAATTAGAGACCTCTATGCTATACGTTTAATAATGGATATAATATCTAAACAGTAGTTCAGTAAGGAAATAGAGGACTTGAACAACACTATAAACCAACTAGACCCAAAACACATATGTAGAACACTAAATCCAACAACCGCAAAATACACATTCTTCTCAAGTAGATGTGGAATCCTTCTCCAGGATAGAGCATATGTTAGGCCATAAAACAATTCTCAGTAAATTTTAAAAGACTAAGATAAAAGTATCTTTGGTCAAATGGAATCACTAAATGGAATGAAGACATCAATAACTGAAGAAAAACTGGAGATTTCACAAATATGTGGAAATTAAACAACACATTCTTAAATGACCAATGGATCTAAGAAGAAATCACTAGAAGAATTAGAAAATGCTTTAAGATGGATGAAAATGAAAATATAACATACAAAGACTTGTGGGATACAGTGAAAGCAGTGCTTAGAGGGAAATTTATAACGGTAAACATCAACATTAAATTAGAAGAAAGATCTGAAACCAGCATCCTAACTTTACAACGTGTGGAACTGAAAAAAGAAAAGAAAACTAAACCAAAAGCCAGCAGAGGGAAGGAAATGAAGATTAGAGCAGAAAAAAATGAAATTGGTAATAGAAAAATAGAATCAATGAAACCAAGAGTTGGTTCTTTGAAAAAATAACAAAATGAACAATCTTTAGCTAGACTAATTTAGATGCAAAAAGAAGACACAAATAATTAAGTGAGAAATGAAATCAGGGACATCATCACCAATCTTACAAAAATTTAAGAGATTATAAGAGAATTCTAAAAACCATTATATGCTAACAAATTAGATAATCTTGGCAAAATGGACAAGTTCTTAGAAACACACACATTACCAAAATCGACTAAAGAAGAAATAGAAATCTGAACAGACCTATAACATGTAAAGACATTGAATTGGTAATTAAAAACCTCTCAACAAAGAAAAACCCAGAACTAGATGGCTTCACTAATGAACTCTACCAAACATCTAAGGAACTAAGTTAAGAATGAAAAAGAATTAAGTTTGAGTTACTGCTCAAACTCTTCCAAAAAATACAAGATGAGAGAATACTTCCTAACACATCCTGTGATGCCAGCATTACCCTGATACCAAAGCCAAAGATACCACAAGGAAAAAAAAAAAACACAGACCAGTATCCCTAATGAATACAGACACACAAATTCTCAACAAGATACTAGTAAAATGAATCCAACAGCACGTTAAAAAACATTATACCATGACCAAGAGGAATTTATCCCAGGAATGCGAGGGTGGTTTGACTTAGAAAATCAACCCATGCATTAATAGAACAAAGGGTGAAAAAAACTTGATCATCTCAGTATATGCCGAAAAAGCATTTGACAAAAGTCAACACACTTTCATAATAAAAACACTCAGCAAACTAGAAATAGAAGGAAAAATCCTTAACATGATAAAGGGTCATTTATGAGAAACCTGCAAATAATATCTTTCCCAATAGAGAAAAACAAAGTTTTTGTTTTAATTTTTTTTAAAGTATTTTTGTTTGTTTTTTCCTGGAGACATTTCTCACTCCGTCTTGCCCAGGCTGGAGTGCTGTGGCATGATCATAGCTCATTGTAACATCGAGCTCCTGGGCTCAAGGGGTCCTCTCTTCTCAGCTTCTGAAGTAGCTAGGACTACAGGTGTATGCCACCATGCCTGGCTGATTTTTTACTTTTATTTTTTGTAAAGACAGGATCAGGCTGGTCTTGAACTTCTGGCCTCAAGTGATCTTTCTGCCTTAGCCATCCAAAGCACTGGGATTACAGGTACAAGCCACTGTGGCTGGCCAAGACTGATAGCTTTTCTCCTAAGATCAGGAGCAAGAACAGGATGTCCATGTTCACCTCTGTTATTCAACATTGTACTGAAATTCTTAGCCAGAGCAGTTAAGCAAGAGAAAGAAAGGAAAGGCATCCAAAGAGAAAAGGAAGAAGTAAAACTATCTATTTGCAGTATTCTGTGGGGGTATATGTATATATGTCCCCCATAAAATACATGCACACAACTAATAGAGCCAATAAACGAATTCAGCAAAGTTGCAGGGTATAAGATTGACATGCAAAAATTAGTTGTGTATATGGCAGTAATGAACAATTTAAAAATGAAGTTAAGAAAACATTTCCATTTGACATCCAAATGCAGTAGCATCCAAAATAATAAAATAACCTAGGAATCTATTTAACCAAGGAAGCAAATGAACTTGAAACACCTTCAAATTAATAAGGAACCTCCAGGGGCTTTGAGTAGCCAAAACAATATTGTAAAAGAAAAACAAGGTAGGATCACATTCCTAATCTCAAAACTCACAACTAAGGTACAGTAATCAAAACAGTGTGGTAGTGGCATAAGGATGCACATGTAGACCTATGGGATAGAATAGAGTTCAGAAATAAACCAGAACCTCTAGAGTCTAGATTTTCAACAAAGATGCCACGAACATTCAATGGGGGAAATAATAGTCTTAACAAATGGTGTTGGGACAATTGGATAGCCACATGCAAAAGAACGGAGTTGGACTCCTACCTCACAACACACAAAAATTAAAATAAATCAAAGACCTAAATATAAGAGCTGAACCTCTAAAATGATTAAAAGAAAACACGGGGAGTAAATCTTCGTGATCTCAGATTTGGCAAGGGATTCTTAGATTTGACACCAAAAGCACAAGTGAAAATAGACAAAATAGATACATTGGAATTCATAAAAATGAAAAACTTTTGTCCATCAAAGGTTATTGTTAAGAATGTGAAAAAGACACAAGGATGGAGGGAGGGGGAATAAAGGATGCAGAACCACCCACTGGGTACCATGCTCACCATTGAGGGTGGGAGGAGGGGCCTGTCAGAAGCCCAAACTTCATCTTTTATACAATATACCTATGTAACAAATCCTCATGTGTACCATATGATTCTAAAATGTAAAAATAAATAATGTGAAAAAGACAAACTACCAAATAGGACAAATTATTTGCAAATCATATGTCTGATAATGGTTTAAAATCCTTAATGTATGAAGAACTCTTATAACTCAACAACAAAAAGAAACAATTAAAAAAAAAAAACAGGCAAAGACTTGAATAGACATTTCCCCAAAGAAGATATACAAATGGCCAACAAGCATATGAAAAGATGCTCAATATCACTGGTCTTTAAAGAAATAAAAATCAAAACTATAGTGAGATACCGCTTCCCATCCACTAAGATGGCTTTAATTATTTAAAAAAGGAACGAGCAGGGCTCGGTGGCTCAGCCTGTAATCCCAGCACTTTGGGAGGCCGAGGCGAGTGGATTGCCTGAGCCTGCGGGTTCAAGACCCACCCGGGCAACTTGGCGAGACCTCATCTCTACAATAAAAATAAAAAAAATAAAAGCTGGGCGTGGTAGCGCGCGCCTGTAGTTCCGGCTACTTGGAAGGCTGAGGCGGAAGGATCGCCTGAGCCCAGCCCGTCGAAGCTAGGGTGGCCGTGAGTATACCACTGCGCTCCAGCCTGTGCGACGGAGTGAGACTTCAACTCAAAAAAAAAAGCGAACAAACAAAAAAGGAAAGTGATGATGAGGATGAGAAACGGGAACCCATATATATTGCTTGTGGGAATGTAAAATGGTGAAATCACTTTGAAAAAGTTTGGCAGGTCTTCAGAAAGTTAAAGATAAAATAACCACCTAACTTCATAATTCCACTACTATGTACCTAAGAGAAAAGAAAACATATTCATACAGATACTTGTACATGTTTACAGTACCATTGTTCCTAAGAGACAAAAGGTTGAAACAACCCAAATGTCCATTATGATGGATAGTGTTACATAATACAGTGAAATATTATTCAGCCATAAAAAGGAACAAAGTATGAATCTCAAAAGCGTTCTGAATGAAGAAAGCCAGATACAAAAGGTCACATATCATGTGAGTCCATTAATAGGATACATCCAGAACAGGCTAATTCAGAGAGGCAGAAAGAAGTTAGTTAGGGCTGGGGGTGGGGATTGGGGAGTGAACTCTCTATCATATGGTTTGGGGTGTTTTTATGGGGTTATGAAAAGGTTTTGAAACTAGAGAGAGCCAGAGGTTATACAACATTGCAAATACACTAAATACTACTGAATACTACTGATTTGTACACTTTAAAGTGGTTGGTTGTATGTTGTGTGAATTTCGCCTCAATAAAAGAAAATGTCAAAAAGAGTTTGAAAATAAAGGAGTTTTTCACTTTGAAGTGCTGCGTCCATTTGGTTCACAGGACCCACTGTATAATTCTTTCTGGAGCAAAAGATTTCACCTGTTTTCCCAGCCTAGAGATATTAGCAATGTCTATTTGACCTTCTCCAAGCCTGCAGATTCTTCTGGTGTGGTACAAATCCAAATGGGGGTTGAAGAGGCCAGTTAGGCCCATCCACCCCACAGGAGCAATCCCATCTTATTTGAACAACTGGTAACCCCATGTTTTCCCTTTTAAGCCCATCATTCATGAGCACTTCAGGCCACAAGATATGCTAGGCAAAATAAACAAGAACCAAGGGGCATGGCTTCATGTACACAGGTCACTATGGCCACCCACCTCTACCTCTGACCACAATTCTGGGAAAGAGGCCATTGCTGAGGCCTATGCCAGTGGGGTGGCAGTGTCTCCATGCAGAGTTCCTGGAATTCATCTGAGTGTTTGAAGTAGAGGTTTAGGGAAATGTTTGCATTACTCACAGCAGCGCTGTTTTTCAAAAAGATGGGGGTTTCCCACTCTTTCCAGTCGAAGACACTCAATTCTGCCAGGAACGGGAGTGGGGAATATGACTGCCCCAGCCAGGTGTCTTGCCAGCACCCATCTCCTATGCAGATACACACAAGCCCACTTACACATGTTGACACATATGGTAATCTTGGGTTATTCCAGACTACCATTTTCATGGAAAGTGACTATAGCAACTCCTAGTTTCAAATCTGCCTGATGAGTTCAGAAACTCCCAGCAGCTTCCTGTCCATTAAAATGTGATTTAAACATTCTATTGTGTACCAGTTGTGCTTCCTGTTTTACAATATCCCAATTTAATACTGCCTTCCTGCCCTTTCTACATAACAGGTGATTCAGAATGTTACTCTGATTTTTCTGCCTGTGTGATTTACCCTTATTATCCTTTTTCTCCTTCTGCCCCATGAATGGATTTTTTTCTCTATTGGGTCATTTTTCAACTAGTAAGCATACTATAAGCTTTCTTCTCTGCAGACCTCAAGGCAGTCTGTTAGGGACATAGCTTCTGTCTCTTATCTCTCTCCTGGTCATGGAAAGGGCCTGATGCCTCCGAGGCTGCAGCTTTGCAATAAGGAACACAACTTTAAGCTGCCCAGTGCCATTCTGCATGTCCATAAATCTATTTCTTATAAAATTACATAGTCACCTTGCATATTACTGCTAGGGTGCAAGACAGCCACATTATAGGTACAGAAACAGTCTCGTCCACTCAACAAATCATGAGCGTGCCTAGTATGGGGTGGTTTCTGACGCTAACAGTGAAGGGCCAGAGAAATGGTGTTTTCCCACAGGGGTAGCTATAACTATACTCTACCGGCACTGAGGTGGCAGCCATTTAGTGAAACCCTATAAAGCCAGCCCAGTGTTCCCTGGGCCTCAGTCTAAAGGACTTTTCCCTACTTGACCAAACTCGTATGCCCCTCACAACTCAGCCCAGAGTGGATTGTTAATTTATCTTACAAAATTATACTATATTCATTCCGAAACTAAGCATAGTGCCATGCCTTTGGGGGGACAGACTCTCAGTAAATATTGATGGATCATGTTGAGCCTGACATTTGGGAGGAAAAGCCCTCCCCCAAAAGCTGTCATTTCATCAAATGACAGCTTCCCAAAGGCTCTCAAAATAACTGGGCACACTGGGGCTCCAGCAGTGGTTTTCAGATTGAGATCCCGGGGTTCTGTTGGAATACCTCCAAGTTTCCATAAACATTTAACTCAAAAAAACATATGTTTAAATATATAATACTTTAAAACTGTAATTAAAAAACTTAACAAACATCCAATGAGTTACATGAATGAATGCCAATCGAAGACCACCAGTGGATTAGCAGGAGCTGTCAGGTTGACTCATTTCTTTGCAAACCTCGGGAGTTATGCTTCTCCTGCTTGAACTTCCTGTAAGCTTTGGTTCACTGGTTCAAAAGGCTGTGACTGCACCAAGTTTTTACACTTTAGACCTATACATACCCACTTTCATGAAATTATACAAGCAAGCAAGATACCCCCTCTTCTTTGTGCAAGCCAGGACCTTCTTGCTGTTGCACAGTCAAAACAACATGTAGAAATAAATTGAGTGCTGAGACTATAACTGCAACTGTCATTCATCACCCCAATTACAAATGTTTTTAGTCATCAAAACAGCCTCGTTATTCTTCTTAATGTTATAAATAACTCGTGCTTGGTAGCAATGAAATGCTGCTTTTAATCTCATATTTTTACATAATAAGGTGCAAGCTAAGATTTTGATTAAAAAACAAAAAGATTCTTCTCCCACCATGGAGGGAGACTAATGGAGAAACAAATTACTGGCCCCTTGTGACTTGGATGTATCCTTTTAGAAGGGGAGCATGAGCTCAAGGACGCCATGGCAGTTGGTGAGCACAGAGGCATATAATTCAGCCACCACCCAGCTGCATGCTCCAGACTTAGAGAGCTCTCTACATCTCACCTCTGTCGAACTAAGTTATTATCTGTCATGATGGAAAGCTGCATGTGCAGGGCAATGTTGGTTTTATAAAGCACGCACTCTCTACCAGCTTTCTGGAGGGGAGGGTCCATTTAAACAATTTGAGATATAGTCAATACCCTCTGAACATAATACATTAAGGAGTCATTAAAAATTTTTATTTTTAATTGACACATAATAATTGTACATATTTACAGGTACATAGTGATGTTTCAATACATACAATGTATACTGTAAACAAAAAACAAATAAGTGGGACTTAATTAAACGAAAAAACTCCATAGCAAAAAAAAAATCAACAGAGTAAACAGGCAACCTACAGAACGGGAGAAAATATTCACAAACCATACATCCAAAAAAGGACTAATATCCAGGATCTGCAAACAACTCAAGTCAGCAAGAATGAAACAAATAATCCTATTAAAAAGGGGGCAAATGACATGAACAGGCACCTCTCAAAAGACGACATACAAATGGTCAACAAACATATGAAAAAAATTTCTCAACATCACTCATCATCAGGGAAATGCAAATTACAACCACGATGAGATACCACCTTACACCAGTCAGGATGGCCATTATTAAAAAACCAAAAAACAATAGATGTTGACATGGATACAGTGAAAAGGGAACACATACGTTGTTGGTAAGAGTGTAAATTAGTACAACCTCTGTGGAAATCAGTATGGAGATTTCTCAAAGAACTAAAAATAAATCTGTCATTTGATCCAGCAGTCCCACTACTTGGGATCTACCCAAAGGAAGAGAGGTCATTATACAAAGAAGACACCTGTACTCGTATGTTTATCACAGCAGAATTCACAATTGCAACGTTGTAGAATCATTCTAAATGCCCATCAACTGATCGGTGGATAATGAAAATGTGATACACTCACACACCATGGAATACTATTCAGCCATTAAACAAAATAATGTATTTCACAGTAACTTGTGTGGAATTGGAGACCATCGTCCTAAATGAAGCAACACAGGAACAGAAAACCAAATACTGCATGTTCTTATAAGTTGGAGCCAAGCTAAGCGTCTGCAAAGGCATATGGGAATGATATAATGAACACTGGAGACTCAGACAGGGGAGGGTGGGAAGGGAGAGAGGGATGGAAAATCACTGATCAGGTACAATATGCGCAACATGGGAGTGATGGGTACACTTAAAGCCCAGACTTTCTCACCACTATATAATGCATCTATGTAACCAAAAACCATTTGTACTCCTAAAGCTATTGAAACACAAAAGAAAGGTTTAAAAACAAAATTAAAACAGTTATCAACAAGTTACTTTTAATTGACACATAATTGCACATATATATGGGGTACATAGTGATGTTTCAATACATACAATGTATGGTGGTCAAATTCAGGAAATTAATGCATCCATCACCTCAAACATCATTTATTTGTGCTGGGAACATTCAGAACCCTTTCTAGCAATTCGAGAATATATAATAAGTTAACTATAGCCACTCTTCAGTGCTATAGAACACTAGAGCTTATTCCTCTTGTGCAGTTGTGATTTTTATATCCATTAACCAACTTCTCCCTCTGTCCCCGACCCCGGCCTCTGGTAACCATTATTCTACTCTCTACTTCTAAGAGATCCACTTTTTCAGCTCCCACGAGTGAGAACATGCAATATTTATCCTTCTGTACTTGGTTTATTTCACTTAACATAATGTCCTCTAGGCTCATCCATGTTGCTGCAAATGACAGGATTTCATTCTCCTTATGACTGAATAGTATTCCAGTGTTTCTGTTTACCACATTTTCTTTACTAAGGGGTCATTTTTCAACAAGGTTGTAACCAAGTTCTTGGGAGGAGAAGGTAGACCGGCTTCAGAACAGTGCCTGGGACCTAATGCGATCCCCTCCAGTACTTGAAAGATTTCTTCCCACAGGTTTGGTGTTTGGAACATGAGATTGTCCTATGGGGCTGCAGGTGTCAAGGAAGACCTTTTCATGTAGTAGCCACAAACAGTACACCCAAGGCTTGCCTCAGTTGCATCCTCCTATTCAGTTCTTCTTCCTGCAGGTGAAAAACCTGGGCAAACAAATGGGAAGCTATCAGAGCTTAACCAACCCAAACCCACACTTGTCTCATGCCATCAGAGTGGCAGAACGTGGGAGAAGCCATTCTCTGAGTGGGTAGTCATTCATTGGCTCTTCTGGCTGGCAGCTCAGAATCCAGGTGTGATTTCCCTACAGCAGACCTCCCCCTAGCTCACACCAATAGGACTACTTGGATATGATAGTGTTTCCCATCAACAGAGAGGAAATGTGGCATCCCACACAGCCATGCCGGCCCTCAGAAGCAGTAGAGCCATTTACACAGTGTTCAGTGGGGTATGAAATCCAAAGAGGAAATGCTGTGACTCTGGGAAGAATTTAGGTAGGTGGAGCGTGATTACTGAAGTTGAACTCTGTCCAGACCATTGAGTTAACCACTAATGCTATAAAAAAAGAATGTTGTGGGCTCATTAAATTACTTCATTCCACCTGAACCTATCATATTGTCTAAAGTATCACATGTTCTCACTCATATAGTAGACCTTGATCATCCAACGTATTACCACAAGAAAATGACTGACAGTGGTGGGAAACTATGGTGGGGGGGGAGGGATAGGGGAAGGTATTAATGGTAGTAAATACCTGTCTGGGGATGGGGGGACACTTCTTATCAACAAGGATGCCTGAACGAGACATATTTGTGTACCTAACTAACCCTTAGCTGTACCCCACAATAACACAATAAAAAATATTGAATAAAAAAAAAAATCTCATGTCCCATTAAACACGAATGATGAAAATGGGTAAATCTTGAGCAGATGGCTGCCTTTATGGAGCACTATTCAACACCACTATCATCCTCTAGTGTCTAAGATGGCTGTTTTTAGTCACTGCAATTGACATAAGCTCATGTCAGAAAATTCACATGGTACTAGGGCTTTGGGGCGATGTAACAAAATTGGCCTGGATATATTCAACTGGCAACTAAACCTGAAATAAATGTGCATGATGAAAGTAAGACAACAATGATTCCGAAAGAGCCAGAGGTATTTCAACCGGCAAAGAGAAAGGCAGCGGCGGATGGAGGTAGCATCCCAAGAGATTCCTTTCTTGATGGAGGCTCTCTCTGGCCTTTGAAAGTCAGTAGCACCAGTTGCTCTATTCCACACTCTGGTGTTTTCCCTGAGCTTAAATTAGGAGTATGAATATGGGACCAGAAAAGTAACTGGTCATAAGTGTAAGCCTCTGGTATGCCTAGTGTGCATGGGTGTGGACAAGCTCTGGGTGGCCACATCTTGGGCATTTTCGGAAAAATCACCAACACTTGTTGGCAGAAAAAAGGGTTCCCACCTCATCAGATGGTTTCACTGGAGAGCACTGCTACTGCTCCCCTCCCAAACTGGCTCAAAAGGGGAAACGCCCAATAACCACTGACTGATTTGGAAGCTATCAGGAGCAGGTTTAAGCACAGCTAAGCTCTCACCAGAATTCAAGTCTGAAGTTTGTCTCAGATTTGTGGCCAGGTTAGTGTCCAAATAAAGGCTTATCTCTATCACTAAGACACAATTCGGAGCTAGACAAAATGACGACATCAGCAAATCATATGGTAGGGAGCAGCTGCAGGCAGGTGAACCTTCCAAGCACTAATTTGCAAATAAATCAATATCTGTTCCTCACTATATTCTTTCAAAACTTTCAACTGTTAAACTTTTAGTAGAAGTACTGATGAGACCCCGATGCTATGAAGAAACTAGTTAAATGAAAAAACGAAACAACAAATGATAACTTGGTTTTAACATTTTATTGGGTAAATGATTTTAAAGGTAATAACAATAGTGTCAATACTACAATATCGTTCCACAGCCATACCTTACAGACCCACGTAAACCTTCTCATATTTTTTCTTTTGGCTTATTTTAATATTTTAAAGCCATACATTTTATATAAAATGCCCATTTTTCAATAGTTTCTTCAAACTATGAAGCGATTAAATGTCGAAGGAAGGAGGGCCTGGTTGTCCTGGAAGGGGTTTCAGGTAATCTGTGATGTCTTACTGTAATCAAATAACAGGTTACTAAGTAAGAAGGAAAAGAGGAGCTACTCCAGGTAGCTTTTTGCTCATTACAAGTCTCACCATTGTATCACCAAGAACTCATTATGCTGGTGACCGATTCAAAGTAATTTCAGGGAACATACAAAACACTAAAATAACTTAGAAACTAGATCCAAATATTTCAAAAGTAATCAACTTTGATATACAAAAGCAGTCAGAGGTGGTTACAAAAGTTTGTTTTCTCAGTGCGTCTATGTACCAGCGCAGTTACTGGGTCCAGAGCAAAATAAAAGGTTCATTTTCTTCTGAAACAGTAATAAAAAACAAGGAAAACGTATCTTTGTATATAAAGGATCAATGCTGGTCTTAAGAATAATGTAATCAGAAACCCTTAAATCGAGAGGCACACACAGGCTTCTGCTTTTAAAAAATAAAAGGAAAGTCACCAGTTTATTTAAATGGAGGAGGTGCTCACACCCCTCAAATAAACTTAATTCAATTTAACATCACTAGCAAAAATCACTTAGAAACTGTACAAAAATAAAAAAGTTAACACATTTAATCCTGCAAGGTTTTTGTAAGGACTGGAAGGCAGGCTTTTGGAGCAGCATTTGGGCATGGCTGGGGGCTTCTTTGGTTTGATCTAACACACATAAGAGATGGAACCTATTCCAGATGACAGTTTGAGATTTCCTGCACATTTGAAGACACGGATAGAGGCCAGTATACAAACTTCCGGTGTGCTGGGCATTGGGGACTGTATGCGCTGGATTGAAAACTTAAAACTGCGTTAAGTGGAGTGGGGGAAAAGAGCAAGAACCTTGCACTTCCTCCATTAATGGTACAGACCTCTCACGGCAGGGGGGACTACAGAGGGTAGTAGCACATTCTTGTGCAGTCAAAAGGCCACTTGAGGGGTGAGGGGACACTTGTTCTTTTAGAATCTGGTACCTGGCTGACCTTGTTTAAGAACAAGAAAACCCTTCCAGAAATGGGAGCCTTTGCTACATACCAAAGCAAAATACATACTATTTTCCAAGAGGAAAAATACCCCATTGCATTTGAAAACGGAAAACTTAAATGGAACTAATTAACATTTAAAAGGGGCTATGTAAACTTTGTGCTACTCAACTGAAGTTCAAGTATTACTTCTGAGCTGTTTAAAGATCACTGAACTCATACAATATTCTGGTGATAAGAGTGCAATTCACATTTGTGTTTCTGAACAAATAAACCACAACTGGCTAGAACACAACCTGTGCAATTAGAATCTTCGTCTGAGTTAAAGACACATGCTACATATTTCAACATGTTTAAAGTTAATTCATACCACATATTTAACAGCTTTGTAACATATGACAAAGGTGAAAGGGTCTAGCATTTGTTGTTTAAAGCACACCATTACAGTTTGTATAACACCCTTTACACTACAAAGTCTTTTAGTCAACAGCTACTTAGAGACAAAAATGCACTGTGCATTAACTTGAATACAAAAGGAGACAAAACTATCCTTTCCCCCCAAGCCATGGTGGGAAATATTGCTGACCTCGTCCTTTGAAGCCTGCAGGATGGTTATTTCTTCAGTATAACATTATTACACTGGTAAGAAAATCTGTATAACATCTGCATATATCAAGGATTTAAAAAAAATCTGATATGATTTTAAAGTCCGCATGACCAGTCACGTGACCTGCTCAAGATTGATTAGCACCGTTAAATACATAAACACACACATATGTATGTATGTATGTGTAAGCATATGTATACACACACACATATATATGTAATAGAGCTTTGCTTTAAAAAAACTTCTAACCATAAGCTCACCCAGGACGAGGAGCCTGTTGAACTGATGAGATGATGGATAAGATGGATTTCACAACAATATTGGTCTATTTTGTCTCTCTTCAGTTTGCTTGTTTTCTTTTTTTTTTTTCTTTCTTTCTTTCTTTTTTTTTTTTTTTTTTTTTTTTTTTTTGCAGCAGACAATATCATTCAGCTTGTGCTCAGTTTCCCTATAAGGGCAAGAAAAAGTTTCCATAAGGTAGCCACTTGTTTTTATGCTGAAAGACTAATCTGCTCCAAATGCTCCCAAGTAGGAACGACAGGGCTAAAAATCCCTTTCTAAAGCCCAACAGCTAATTTTTTTTCTGGCGAATCTCTGTGTTCAATGGAACTGGCTACCAAGATTGCATCTCAGGCTAACAATTGGCTTCTTAGTTAAGGCATCACAACTGAAAATGGTTATTTCAACAATGGATGCTGTGGATGAAGGAACACCAACAAACTTCTAAGAACTCTCATAAAAAACTAAAGCAGTTTGTTTTGCCCCAGTGGCAAGTAGAAGGAATCCAGCCAATTATCTCACAAACTAGAAAAGGATTTTTGAATTCTGAACTAGCAGTCTGTCACTTGTCACAACAACTATATGTATAAGCTATATCATTTCGATATTCAGTGACATTTCTTATAGTTTTAGAATATATATTCTGCAGCATACTTTTATTCGTCACTTGATATTCTGACTTCCTGTTGGAAAAATATATATATTTTCTCAAATATATATATGTATATATATTTATATTTACTACTATAAAATGAAGGCCATCTTTCTCCAGAATCATCTGTCATTTTTCTGGGGATATATGTATGGACCTCCTATTGACATTAGTAAGTTCTCTTTGTACGCATCATGGAAAGACTAACCCTGCAGATGATCTGGGCCCTAACTACAGCATATCTGAGTGTCAACTCCATTTTTACAGGTGTAACATAACATCCTAGCAAGATATTAAGTGTGTTTCTATCAAAAGTATGTAGTGCAGAAAGATTCAAGCTATTTTATCTCTAAAACTCTAGTATTGTCCCAACGACATATCTGAAATCATGGCATATATGAACTTTTGTTTCACTAGATTATCTTTACCATATCTTTAGATGGTAGTTAAAATTGTCTCTGGCCAATCATGACTTATTGAAATCTAAAGCTAATAAATTTAAATTAATATAAAATAGACAAATGTCTCTTTTTTGGTTATTTGCTCAAAATAAATTTTTTCAGCTTAAAAAAATATTTAAGAGTAAGGAATTTGTCTAATCTGTTGTTTCACATATAGAAACAATAAAATTGTACAAGAATATTTCTCTAAATTGCCTTTTTTCTAACCCCTTTTAATTCCACTTAATTATATTCTTCTCAAAGGCACTAAGTTCTGTCTCTGCTCTCTTCTAATATTTGCTGCTCTTCAAAATGATTCCTGCAGTCTATCTGAAAGGTAGTTGGTACTTTCTTAAAACAGTGTTTTAGGTTATAAACTGGTTCTATAAAGTGATGAGACAGTAACTCCTGTCTATGGTAACTGGCACAGTAGGCATAAATGATTTCTCACTCTCTGTGACAAGCCCTGTCATGGACCTTTGAATATTTGCTACTAGAACTAAAGTTCATATATTTTAACCATGGAAAAAACATATGCTTAAGGAGTGAAGACCCAAATACTAAGCTCTCATAGCAAAGTGAATTTCAGACAAACTCAAGAGTAATATACAAATACCTGAAAATTTGATATGAATTACTCCCAAACTCAGCTATCAAAAAATAATTATCTTGTTGAGGAAAATTAAAGACAAACCTAAATAAAATCCCTAAAAACTGCACACTTTCTTCCATCCACAGTCGAAGGAAGGAAAAAAGGAAGGAAGGAAAGCAGGAAGGAAGGCAAGAAGGACAGAAAGACAGAAACCTGATTGAAATAGCAAAGCAAAATTCTACATAACATTATAAGGAAAGAAAAACTCCAAAATTATATATGCTGCAAAAAAACAATGATCTAAAATAATAAAACAGGATCTTCTTAGCAAATGCCATTTTCCTACCCGTTACCATGATGATTTTAATTGACGATGTCGAAGCTTCATCATGGCAACGGAAACTATCATCATAAAATGGTACAATAAAAGAGATAGCTAGACCAAGAAGGTGTAGGGTCTCCTGGGAAGAGGTCTGCAGAGAGGCCCAGTGACTGGTTGTGCGGCTCAGTGTCAGGAATAATGGTTGTATGGCGGAAGGGGATGCCCAATGCCATTTTGGAAATGATGATGCTGACGATGAGCAAGGTATTCAGCATAGCTCAGGGTCATCTTTTCACTACGGTACCTGAAAGAAAGTCAGGGAAGAGAAGAATTAACACCAAGAAATAGGTGACACGCCATTGTCAGAGCTAGCAGGGACCTAAGAGATAAATTTATAGATTAGGAATTGGAGGCCCACAGAGAAGCAGTGACTTGCCCGAGGTCACAGAGCTAGTAAGTAGCAAAGGTGAGATCAGAACCTGGGAATCCAAATTCTGAGTCCAGTGCTCTTTCCACTCTACTACTCCTTGTTAAAAATGTTCCTCCAGAAATTGTACTGCCCCCTCAGCCACGGTTTGCTGACAGGAAGGAGGATGGGAAAGTCAATCTTTTACCATCACGTATGCATCTTATCCACTTGACTATTTTTCTTTTGAGATCTTCCATCTCTCCCCCCACCCCTTTTAACTGTTCCTTTTTCTGTCCACACATCTACTTAGGTCTTGCCATTAAGTAACGATGAGAACGGCCACTTTTCTTAATCTTGATATCCGGAACCCTCACTTTCTCCCATGTCTAGCTTTCTTTTCAGTGTGATGCTTCTCAAAAGAGTAATGTGTATTTTCTGCCTTCAGCCCCCATCTCACACTCCTCCTTGGCCCAGTGCTCCCTGGCAGTGCTTCTGCTGCCACTCTTCCATGGAAACGGCTATCAGAAGGCCGCTTCTGATTCACCTTGACCTTTCCGTTATGACACATGCTCACCGCTCCTTTTTTGAAACTCTCTGGTTCTATGGGTTCTTCCCTGCCTCTCAGACTGCTCTTTACCTCTCTGACTGCTCTTCCTACCACTGCCTTGTAGGATTTCCCTGTTTCTGTCTACTGTCCCCCTCAGTGAACCTTATCCTTATAGCTTCAACTATGATCTCAACAGATGATTCCAAAGCATCATCTCTAACCATGAATTCTACAACTTAAGTATTTTCAGTGACCTACTAGACATTTTTATATAGCAATCCCAGAAAACACTTCAAATCCAGAATCAGTGCATAAGCCTGGCAACTCTCTTCCCTTGGCTAGAGAAATGACCTTGGCCCCTTTTATCTAGATTATAGCCTTGTCTTCCTTACTTCTAAGTGATGATTCAGTCATTTCATTTCTTCCACAATATTTTCATATTTGTCCCTGGCTTTCTTCCTGTCTCACTGTGACAGCAACAGTTAAGGCCCTCACTGCACCTCTTGCATTGCTACCACAGATTCTTAGGTAATACCAATGTTTCCTAGCTCATTTTCCTGTTTCTAATCCCATTCTTATACCTCCCCAAGTCCATCTATTTAAAATTCTTCAGTGGCTACCAGGTCCAAATTTCTTAGTATGAAATTCAGTACCCTCAGTGGTCTACCCAATCTATCTTCTGGGCCATGTTTTCCTCTAACGATCACCTTCCCTATGTACAGTGAAAGACCAGCCAAATCAGACTATTTCACATTTCTCAGAACTTGCTTTGTATTTGCCACCTATGTGGCCTTGACTCACAAGGTCTTCTTTAAGAGAATCTCTTTCCTCCCCCTACTCTCTGCCTGTCAAATATTTTACCCATTCTTCAAGCCCAGTCTCAAATCAACCTCCTCTTTGAAATTTCTGTTATTCCCAACCCCCCCAAAATTCCTCTTTCCCTACTTTGTGATCTCATAATATCTGTCATATTCTGCCTTAGATTGATAATTATTTTTGTACATGCCCCTTCTAGTTTCCTTGACTGTAAACTCTAGGAGAGAAGACGTGGAGGCATTTTCAAATTTGTAACTACTCAGAGCTGAGAGTATAGTCCATTTTTAGATTATAGGCATTCCATGTGGTTTTATGGAACTGAAATAGAAACAGCAACCCACTTTCCTAAAATGTTTGATATTTTCCTTGTTAAGTAAGTATCCCTATTTTACCATGCCGAAATTTATTTAGCATTTGAGTTTAGCTCAATTGTGTTTTTCAGCAGGCTCTCATGGTAGACTTCTATCACTGCCAAAATCCTAAGGTTAAATTCAAATTTGAGGACTACTTATCAGAATCCTAGGGTTCTGCTAAGCAATGTCAAAAGCTAGCAAATAATGTAGTCTAAAGCCTCCAAGGGCTTGCTTGTACAAAAGCCAGAGTAATCACACAGAGCTAAAGATAGGAAGGATGGGCTCATGCATCATACAGGCTTTCCTGCCAAGCAGAGTTCCACTGTATCCACCCTCAGTATGGCCCTGCCACTCATTTCCACTCTGTTTCAGAAAAGGGAAGCAAGTGAAGTTAGAGAAATCAATGAAATCAAAGGGGTATAGGCATATGCATCAAAATGTACCAGTTAGCCTTGCACTAGAAAACACCTTCTGTACCTGGTCAGTTTTATGGTTTTCCTGAATTCATTAGTAATCGGAGCTTTGTATCCTCCTTTCCTCAATAAGGAGTCTATGGTCTGAATATGGTCCCATCCTGTGGAAAGTTGACCAGATAAAATATCAGTCAAGCACATGCAACAAACACCTTTGGTTAAATACAAAATGACTTTGTAGAGGTCAGCTATCACTGTCACCAAATGCCATCAACTCTTTTGGTCTTAAATCAATCACACAGAAGAATTAAGATTTCATTGTGTACAAAAACAGGCTCACACCTTAAATTCTAGCTATCAACCATGTCTAACAATATTGGCTTCTTTATCTTAACTATATTCGAAGGCAAAGTGTCTAAGAGGCTGGCAGAAACTGCTCAGTAATGACTCTGTAACAAACCACAAATGCTGTACTCTCCTCAAACAGTGACATCTTTAGAAGGGAAAGAAAAGCCTAAATGTCATTGTGCCACTCAATAGTATTTAGGATTCCCACACTATCTCATGGTAAATTGCTGTTTCTTATGGCATCTTCTGTAATCAATTAAGTATATTTGTGTGCAGCATTCAAGGGCATTTTTACTAGTTCTGACACAGATAGTATACCAGTATCTCAGGCCCTCTATCTTTTATATACGCTTTCTGAAGCCAGTGATACTGCAGGATTAAGACGTTTTCTAAAGCAACCCAAATCAATCTTCAGATAACTGCCTTAAAGACTTTCTCATTTGAGGACTAATGACGTTAAATTTTTGCTGCTTTGTATCTCACATTTATATGAACAAGCATGAAAAACAAATTACAAATACTTTCTGATGAAAGGAAGAGCTCTATAAGGTAAAAGAGAGATTCATTTCAATTAACATGAAACTAGAATTTAGTAGTGGCTAGGAAGGACAAAATACTACCAAAATGAAGTTATTTTGTGTTACAGTATTGGTTCATAAAGGTCTGTGCTATGTCTGCAAAAGAGGAAAACGTTTGCTGATTAGGAAGTATAGACCAAGCACATAAAACACTATATACTTCATGTACTCTCAATGTTCCCAATCTTAATGGGAAACATACAGTTTTAATATCAGCAGAATGAGTAATGGCAACCACTTAAGAATGAAACATTTGGTGCTGACAATGGCAGTGAACTATGTGGCTGAATATTAATCAAAAGGCTTGTTTATACCACAAGGCTACAGCACAACAGGATATGGGAAATTGGCATTTCAAATTAGTAGTAGCAAATTGTTGCCTAAAATAAAACCCAGCGTTTACAAATCTCTGCTTTTTTGAAAATATATACTTGTGTGTTTATGCTTTAGTGCAGGGATTCAACTTCTGTATGAGAAGTTTACCGATTTGATATAGACATTGCAGCGTTAGTGGTGGAAGAGTCACTCTTATGATTTGACACTGATCAGTTATCAAACATAACTGCGAGGTCAGATATTGCATTTCAGTTTGTGTATTTATTTAAATTCTTCATCAGATCATATGAAATAAAGTACAAAAATGACCTTGCTCCTTTGCAACCTCCGGTAGGTAGGTGGCGGTGCGTTTTGATCCTTTTTCATTGATGAATTCTATTCTAATGCCATGTACACCCACCTGAAAGAAATTGGCAGTTTTATTAGTACAATCTTTTTCATAGAAACAGAAAAAAATATTATAATTTAACTTTCAAGAGAATGCAGTTCTTCCTTTCCCCTTGTTCCAGAAGGGCATATCAGTTTTTTCTTTCCAAAGCTTTGACTTTGGATTTGAAGGCCATTATGATGGCCTGGGAGACTGAAAATACTGATTAGAACGTGCCCAACATGCACTATGCTATTCTGTTTAGAAAACTGGAACAACCATTCTGGGGCCATGTGTAGAATAAGACAGTTGATGGTAAGAATCCTGCCTCGAGTCCCAAATTATGGCTCATGACAATAAGGAACTAGACAAAGGGAAGGTCCTTCAAAAAGATAACAACCATCTTGTTTTGCAGGTATACTCACCACTTCAGATTAAGTTCCAGAGCTTCCAGTGCTGACTCCCTTCCAAACTGTCTAGTCCCTTTAAAACTTAAATTATATATAGGCAAGCAAACATAGTCAGATAAGACTGAAAAAATAATGAAAACAACCAGATACTACATCATCATCCAGATAGCATTTCTAAAAAAATGTATTATGGTTTAGAGTGGGTCATTCACAGCCAACACTTCACTGTCCATCCACACCTCTGCCTTCACACAGCACTGTTAAATTTAAGAACAATAAAAATTTCAGGCTGGGCTCAGTGGCTCAGCCTGTAATCCTAACACTTTGGGAGGCTGAGGTGAGTGGATTGCCTGAGGCTGCGGGTTCGACACCAGCCTGGGCAACCTGGCAAGACCTTGTCTCTACAATAAAATAAAAAATAGCCTGGCGTGGTAGCGCGTGCCTGTAGTTCCAGCTATGCGGAAGGCTGAGGTGGAAGGATCACTGGAGCTCAGAAGGTCGACGCTGGGGTGGCCGTGAGCATTCATGCCACTGCACTCCAACCTGGGCAAAGGAGTGAGACTCCAACTCAAAAAAAAAAATTCAAATCACTTCAGGGCAGGGCATCATTTTTGCACAGTTTCTCTACATACTAGTGCAGATACCACTGTAACTTTTTAAAAAAATGTGAAATAAACTTGTGGTGATGCCCTTTAAAAGGTAGTCTTCTAAATAAATGTGGGCAATTTTTTCTAGTGATTTTAAAATAATGTGCTTTTTCTTTGATTAATGTACAATTGAAAGGAATCTGTCCTTTCCCCTCATGTCTCCCATAGACTAGGGTATAGAGCTAAAGATCATTAAAAGTTATAACTTTTTGTAAACACTGATAATAAAAATGATATTTCAAAAGCACAGCAACACCATTTCATTCTCCTGAATCTGCAGTTGCCTCCGATCAGTGGTTCCCAAGGGCAGGGGTCAGGTTGTGCAAGGTCTTGGAGGGAAGATGTAAGACCAGGTAAACATTATTACCCAGGATGGAGGCTTCTTTTCAGAGCAGGTGAGTGAAGTCATAGACCTTTTTATTTTCCACCTGTATGGATGTAAAAGGTCTAGGAGAAGAAAAGGGGTCAATGAAGACCTCTTTGCTCCTTCTGCCCTTAACTTGAAATTTTCCAGTTTTTCAGGGAATAAAAAGTCCTCTGGGAAATTCATTTCATTTTCCCCCCAGGTCTTTACACATTCATCTGTTAGAGCCTGTCAGATTTTCTGAGCAGTTTATGTTTTTTTTTTTTTTTTGAGTCGGAGTCTCACTCTGTCACCCAGACTGGAGTGCAGTGGCCGCTCCCGGCCACCGCAGCCTCAACCTGCTGGGCTCCGGCGATCCTTCCGCCTCAGCCTTCCAAGTAGCTGAAACTACAGGCCCGCGCTACCACGCCCGGCTAATTTTTTGATTTATTGTAGAGATGAGGTCTCGCTTGCCCAGGCGGGTCTCGAACCCGCGGGCTCAAGCAATCTGCTCACCTCAGCCTCCCAAAGGCGCGGGATTACAGGCTGAGCCACCGAGCCGGGCTCTATGCTTTTTTATTAAAGCATATCTCTGTGACCATTTCTTCTATCTATTTAATATCAGTAGTCTTATGAATCTCCTTCTGCTAAAAATGCAACCAGGGCAGCTGTTTAAAAACTAACATAATAAGACCTCCCATACCCTGTGGGAAGTGACTGAACAGCTGCAAAGAAAAATGAATGCTTAGCTATCAGGCATTGCCAGCATAAAGGACATCTACTGATCTCCCCAGTGCCTGACATAGTACTAAGACAAAGACAAATTTGCATCACTTTCTCTATATTGACTTCCTGATCAGTGACTTTGAATTTTTTCCTTTGACAACCAGATTCTTCATAATTTGTTTTTTAAAAAATATACAGCGTAAGTAATTTATGCTCCATCATTCACTGAAGTGAATTTTGAATCTTCAAATCTATTTATCAAAAATCTGTCATGTTAAGATTGAAAAGAATTTTGGTGTTTATTAAAGTGTCTAGTCAAAATAATGAGAGAAAGAACATCCCCCTCTGTGAGATGAAAGTGTCAGATGAAATCAGTGATATTTAACTGGCATAGGGTGGGGATGGGGCTACAAAGTTTATCAGAATTTTGGAAGATTTTGTGTATCAACAAGTATATTTTAGAAAAAGAACAACCCCCCAGATAATTTTTATTCTAGCTGAAATATAACTATTCTAGTTCTGACAACTAACTCTGACAAACTATGGGTGTATTAGGGAAAAAAGGTGATTTAGGCAAATGGAGGGTAATTTAAACACACAAGTCCTTTCTTCATAGGAGTATATTCTGTGTTCTTTGACAAAAATGTAAGAGATCTTAAAAGTCCAGTAATTTAACAATTAAAAGAATTTAAGACTAATTGTATGGTACGTGGATGACATCTCAATAAGGCTGTGTGTATGTGTGTGTGTGTGTGTGTGTGTGTGTGTGTGTGTGTGTGTGTGTATGTATACAAAAGACATATTAACCAAAATAAAATTTTGCATTTTGAGAAGGCCCCATCATCAAATTTGACAAGAAAAAAAAATTCTCCCATTTTGATTTAGTACCACATTTACAACTTTTAATTATTTTCTGGGTTCCTATGATTCTGAACAATTGAAAGCCCCTGCTCGACCATTTGTGTCCACAAGTAAGTATGGTGGTTTTAAAGAGCATCATTTGTGATAAACAACTTTTTTCACAGGTGAAAAATATTCCCTACAAAGCTATAAAGCCAAAACCAGAGTGACTAATTTTGTTTAACTAGTAGAGTCAGGAGGATGATAATAATGTTCTTAAACAGAATCAAAAGCATAATAGTTTTTTTTTTTTGTCACCTGTTAAGCAATAGCCATACTGTACAGTCAAAACAGGAGAGTGGAAAATAGCCTGCTGTGGAGAATGACCGATTCTGGCCAACCTGTGGAAATCACTGGCTTTGCAAATGAAGTCATCTCCAATGAAACAAGCACCAAAACTAATTCCATATTGTTTCAGGGATGCATTTGTCACAGCTGCAATTCCAAACTGTAACCCCCATGCATAATAATTGAATCCTCCCTTGCACAGACTGGAGAATCCTTTAGCCCAGCAGCATCCCAAGAGACAAAGGCTATAGCTGTAGTTATAAGCTAGATAAAAGATCTAGCTAACCAGGGACCTGGGATTCCCTGAAGCAGACCTATTCTAAAACTCTATCACAGAAACTTTGTTTCTGAGAATAGATAAAGAGATAGCATATGGGACTACTATGCCACCAAACACACCCCTAACTAATCCTACCATTGTCCAATGTACACTCAGGTAAGCAAAAACGGAGACTTGTAAATCTAGCCTTATGGGAGTCTGCAGGTTATTTTCAAAATTATTAGAAGGTCTAAGAAAAAAAATGCTTTCAGGGCCCATCAGTTGTGTTAATATTCTTTTAATCAAGGCTGTACTTTTGCAAAGCAAAGCTATAAATCAACTCCAATGGTAGTAAATTAAATGTAGGACTTATAGATAAGAGGATATGGAATTAAACAGAGCTGTATCTGTGTGTGCTGAGAGAACATTAAGACCAATTCAACAGATTCCTATTTCATGCTAAAAAGAAAGCCACATTTATTCTGAACCATTCCACAGCAAGTGATTTTTATTAATGCTATTATACAATCTTTTGTTTTTAACATTGTTCAGAATGATTAAATATCAAGATTAATGTTAAGACCCTAAAATATATCTTGATTATTCTGGGGTTGATTATCCAGTTTGGGGATTTATGCATACCCATCTCCACCTGGCCTCAGCCCCATCCTCTTTCCTCTCTTGTCCATTTCTCTATTTGTTCACTCCTCTATCAGACAGCATGTGGGCACGGGGGAAAAGAGATACACACAAATTAATCAATTTTGCTACATAGTAAAAGGTTTGCTAGAAAAAGAGATTATAAATAATGGTTAAAATGAAGCTTCGAGACTGTCTGCAGATTTTATTTATCCTCATTATCTGGTCCCTTGTTAGAAATGTGGCTTCATTTAAAACTATTATCCTCTAATGCAGTGACCCTCAACACAAGAGCATTTTTAAAAAGTACGCCCTCCCACCCCATTATAATACATGGCCCACATTACTTTCCTCACAATTGCATAGTCAAAGCTTAATATATCCTAGTCTGTCTATAAGGCAAGTGTTAGTCCTGTAATCCACTAGCAACACTACAAAAGGGTCTCACTTTTACTCGTGAGCCTAATCAGCAAGCCAACAATCTGAACATGCTGAGACATGAAAAATAGTCAATTGGCTAAAAGTGTAAATGAACATAAAATGTGCTCTGGCTAAGTTGAGTAGGTTCCATGTATGCCTCTGACCACTTGTGTCCACAATTATCTCCACAGTCCTGATCCTCAAAGCTAGTCTTCCCCTGATCGCATCCTGGTTAGCAGAACCAATCTACTTTCTAGAGTGGCATCCTGTCTTTGCAAATACCACAGTCAGTCCCACTGCTCCCCATTTTCAGAACCAAATACTGGGTATCCCTGGAATAATATGGCTATGACTCACTCCACTCATTTTCAGTGAGTTCATCTGAATAACATAAATATTAGGAGGTCAAAGAATCGAAAGTTGTTTGACATGTCTTCTTGGATGAAATCATTTGGCAAAATATGCCTTGCAATTAACAAAACAGCCAGTTATTGGCCATTCACATAAGACTGACCTGCCAGCCTCAATATGCCATCCCACTGAATTGAATAAAAGGACACTGTTCCTAATGAGAGGAGCTCAGGATGTTTGGCATACCCCCTAACCTTTAGAGGCTGGTATCACAGAAGAGATGCATGTTCTCTCATCAAAGAGCTCTGGGTACCACAGACAGAAACAAACACTTTACTGGACAATTCAGGGGTCTAACTCAGAGTCTAGTATTTTTTATGTTCTTAGGAGAAAAAAAGCCATATGTGCTATTTCTCCTAAAAGCACAAAACTCACGGGGCAGCATATTCCATTCTTGAACAGGACCTTCTGCCCCACCCCAAGCTCAGCTTCTGAAAACCGTGATTCTCCCTTTTCCCAGTGAAAGCAAATTCAACAGAAAAGAGAAAAAAATACTTCAAACTTGGGCCTATTCCAAGTTTATTTTCTTGAATAATTCCTCTTTGGACAAGAAAAATTAAGATTTTAATCATATAGGCTGATAACTATTTGTACAAATCCCAATGAACCACTTTCCCCAAACCTGATACTACCAAAAAAATTTAGACGACATGTTATCTAGATCTGTTCATTAAATCCTCACAGTCATGACTCTGCATCACTTTAGTCCTCCCACCAATTTGAAAAGCAAGTCTGAAGTTCTGAATGTGACCACCTAATTAGCACGATCCCTTCAGAATCTGGTCAAAATTTAAAATTTAAAAACAATGTTGCTAGATTTCAGCTTTTGTTTGGTAATATTTATTTTTGTTTTTTTCTGTTTATAAAGATAGTACACATATATTACCAAAGAAAATCCCTTTAGAAAGATATAAAGGAGAAAATAAAGATGACCTGTAATCCTAGTACCACCTGCAGACAATTCTTATCTTAGTGACTTAAATAAATATTTTTCTCCTGAACTAAGACATCACTAAGGACTATATTTTAGGCTGTTTTCATCCACTATCTGACCAGTTTCTGTAGCTGTCTTTGCTTTCAAAGATCCTTTGAGAAGCTTTTAGAAGTAGAATGGTAGAAATATAAATTAAAAAGGATTAACTGATTACAAAGCCATCATTTGAACATGAGTAACCTTTTAACATATTCTACTGTAGAAACTCTCCATCATCTACCTCAGCTCAAGTTTTTTTTTCTGCTGTTACTTTGTGAAAACAACTTCAAAGGTCCCCTTGACCAAAATACGTATGTATTACTCTTCTCTAAAATCCCTGCATATTAGTCACCTTTAGCTTTCAAATTAGTTGTCTTCATGAGCCAATTCTTGGCTTTTGCAGAGCTTACCAAAGGACCACTTAGTGCCAATTTTGATTCACGTAGAGACTTAGACATCTTGTCTATGACGAACACAAGCCTGCCAATTTATTTCACAAAGGTCACTGAACAACAATCTCTTAACATTTATTTTAACTAATAACTGACATATAGCTCTAAAATACCTGAGCTCTTTAATAATCAACCCCAAAAGCTTATAGTAAAATTTTAAATAAAGCATGGCAAATGAAGAGGTGCTTTGAAAAGCTTTGAAGCCAAACATGTTTATCTATCATTTGCAAAGAAAGAAACTGTTCTTACTCTAGATTTTGCAGAGAACAAGTGACAGCAAAAAGTGCAATTAAGAAAAAAAAACCTCATTCCCTGTAATGATTAATTATAATGAGTGTGGAATAAAAACTGAACATCCTAAAGCTTCCCAAGGAAAGTTCAGGCAACACAGGTGACCTTTAAATAAAAAGCCTGCTTTTCATCAAAAGTTAGAAACATGCATTCCTGGCATTTTAAAAAAAGAGAATAAAGAAGGGAGTGAATTTACAGACAAGAAAATTAAAGTTATAAAATTTTCTCAGTCTAGAGACATGACTTACTTTCTAAAGGCTGGGATGGTGAAGGGGATGGAAATCATCTCTTGATAAACATACCGAATATGAAATAATGTTGTCTGCCTGATAAAAAATTAAGAAAAATCTTACTCAAGCTAGAACTGTACATTGAGCTGACTCAATATGGGTTAACTCTTTCTACAAAAGAGATTTGTTCCTAAAAAGTTACATGTGAGTTGAATTTATGTAAGTGAATCAATCTCAAAGTTATAAGGGAAACAATAAAGAAAGCGTATAGTGAGTCCTTTTGCAAAGCAAATGTCTATTTGTATAATGAATAATCACTCCCTAATGTATTTGCTTTAATTTAGATTTAAATATACAAGGCTGACTTAAAACAGGAGATGATATAGTAATAAAATGGAGGCATAAATGGCTTAGAAGAGAATATTTTCTTCCTAAAGAAAGTTCTTCTTGTGAAAAAAAAAGCCTAGAATGTACATATAAAAAAACTGGACTACTATGAACTTTTATCGCCTACATTTAAGTTGGCAATGGCCATTTTTAAAGTTAGGAACCTCTTCTTAGGACTTCTAAATGGCTAATGGTGATTCATTCTCTAGATGTAAAGTAAAACAGAGCTATTTTTAAGAAAAGGAGTCAGTCACAGAACTACATTCTGTCAGTCTAAAGAGATCTTAGGTATTACCTAGTCCAACTTTTTCAGATTCCTGGCTGAAGAAACTGAGGTCCAGAAAGGTCACAGAGCTGGGCAGTGGCAATCAGGAACAGAACTCGAGTCTCCTTATTTCCAAAATTCAGCACTCATTAAATTCTGGGGACACACACACACACACACACAGGCAAACCATACATGAAAGAATAGACTATAATAGAATTGCTAGGGAAGGGGTAAGAAGAGTTTATGGATTATGGGAGAAGAAACGGGATAATTCCTCCTTCCCCCACCAATTAATATGCTGGGAGGAAAGCAGGAAGCAACTTGAGAAATCCTAAGAATAGCCTAATAAGCAGCCCATTTCACTAAGGGTACCAACATGGAAATGTTTATGCATTAAATCACCTTCTAAGAAACTACTTTACTTTGTGTGGCTTGCTTCCATCCTAGGCTTCATATGCATTAACTTGTTGACGCATAGCAAATTCTCTCTGGATGGCCAGGAAGTCTTAAGCCTTCCTTTCTCAAAGCTCCATAGCACTTGGGGGGGGGGGGGAGTAGAGCAACAAGACAATTACTAAATTATCATAATGATAATGATATCTTACACAAAAATCTCAGGGTCCCTGGGAAAAGACATGAACAGCACTTTCCTAGATATATGAAGCCCATATTTTTTTTTAAAGGTAGGAATCTGAAATTAGAATTCTGAGAAGCAAAACATGGCATATATATCATAGTTGGGGAAAACTAACCAAGGGGGAAACAGAACATATACAACTAGAAGTTATTTCATTTGGTGACTTTGTGAGTCATGCTAGCCATCTGTGTATGAATGGAAACTGTTTTCAGTGGTACATCAAGAGAAGCTAAAAAAAAAAAAAAAGTAAACCTTTAAGGGGGGAATGAAGATGAAAAGAACATTAACATCTAAAATATATGAGAGATAATGATGGTAGCCAATTTATTCCTCTCATCTGCTTACTCTCATGAAGGCTGTTACAAAAGAGCCCTATTATTAACTGCAACTAAACACGTCAGAAATGGAGCTGTGATCACTCAAGAGGTGTGCTTTGGAGGTTGCTTTTAAAATGAAGTGCAGCTTTCTGAGTACCAGGAGTGCAACAAGGCTCACGTACACTAACCGAAGCTTTGGTACTTCAGGGAAAAAGCAAGACTAGGCGTTTAGGGTTTAGCCTTATAGTCTAGGGACAGTTTTTGGCATCACACAAGAATCATGCTGGCCAGCCCCAACCGGCATGGGTTGACTCCATGTATTAAGTGTGTTCTAAAAGGAAGTCTGTCTTAGAACCACAATGAATTGCCCAAATGGCAGCCATATAGACAAGTAAGGTATCAGCAATCCAGGGAGCTAGATATAGGAAAAGTGACTTATAATTTGTGAAAATGACATTTATCTATTGAAATCTGATCTAAGGAGCTACTTTAGAATACAGAAAATATTTCTTCCTCATGCCTTCAAGCGATCTTGTCTCTAAAGCACAGAAGTAAAAGATGTCTGACAACAATTTAGAAAATATTTTGACTTCTGTCAGCAAATTGCTACATTAGCTCCTACAAATCACTGGTATCACACTTGCCATATGAATTATTCTACAAACAAAAAGCTTATTCATTTATATCATCCTGAAAATGAGCAGCTGTGAGGTGAGGCACCTAGAATCATCCCTCAATTCAAACTACAGCCTTTGTAATGTCATTAGTTTTATATCCTTTCAGATTTTGTAAAGGGAAACATGGCTCCCAGTTTAACTCTATGAGATCTAGGCTACATGTCATTTTGGAGGGCTCCAACATGTTGCATGAGCTTTTTTTTCTTTCTAAAGCACCATGTCTGTCAATCACCCTGTCATTCAGAATTAACACAATGTTGTCAACTGAAGAACACAGAACAATGGTGATGAGTTTTCTGTGTTCAAACACAAAGAATATCATCTCTCCCAGAGGAGCAATTTTCCTCATTTAACAAACCATTTTAGCCTTGCAGGTAGATATTCCAAATTATCAGGTAATGAATATTTTTTTCCAAACTATTAAATCTTCATCCTTCTCATACCTGTCAGGGCAATCAGTAGATCATGATGTGAATAATGATCAGCAATTCTCAGAAGGGTGGGGCCACTGCTCTAATTTGTCTTTATAGCTTTTTATGGATGGTTTTGTTGTTTTTAATGACTAACCAGATTCTCTGAGAGGTTACCTATGGAAACTCATTTTAAATGTTATAATTACCATATTGAGGAAATATAACACATGGAAGCATTATTGATCATTCTGTCCATTCAACATTGACTTGAAATTAATTACATCCATTTGTGAAATTATTCCTCACATTAACATTCCTCATAGAAGCACCTAGCCCCTAAAACAAACTCCGAAGTAAATCTGACTTTCCTACTAACATCCATTATAAAATTAGAGACATGTTGCCAAAAGAGAGTTCCTAAATAGACTGAGCTAAAAATCTTGGGTGAAAAAAACAGTATGATAGTAGCCAGCCCTGTGGCAGTTCATTTGTTTCCTGATCATGTGAAAATCAAGTGGCTATCACCATGAGTCACGTTCCTCATCCTCATGATCACAGGGATGTCTCTCTTGTTAGCAAAGTTACCTACCTCTACGCTTTGGGACTTTGCCCTCTTCTGGCTTTGATCTGGGTACTTGTATCCCTTTAATTTGGAATTCTACTACAGTAACACACTTCACCAGTGGGGGGTCAACTCTCAAACTGTACTTCCACCAGAAAAGCCCTATGTTAGAAGCTTCTGCTTGTCTAAAACATACTTATTACCTATTTTTGGCTTTAAAATTATCTCTAAAAATTCTATAATAATATACTTGTTTTCCCCAAAGCATAAACATACATAGGACTTTGCATTTCAGGTTAAAATTAGATACTTATGGTGAATAGGATATTTAATTCTTGGAAGAGAAGCTGTACCTATTCAACAGTATGAAATTTTTCAAAGTGAAGCGTATTCTTTCATAATACAGACTGACTTTTCAAAAATGAATTTGCAATATAAATAATTAACTTACATACAAAGATGAACCAAAAGCAAAGACTTCCCCATAATCTTCTTTTAAATAGTGATTGTATATTCAATATGATCTTAGTTACATAACCAAATATGCAGATTTATTACTACAAAGACACAAAGAATGGAAAGAAACATTCCAAAATGTTAACAGCAGTTATTCTCAGAATGGTATAATTATAAATGACTTGTATTTCTTTCTTTGTAGTTTTTTTAAAAAATTTCATTTTCAATAAATTAAAATTACTATTATGGACAGTCAGTGTATGTGTGTATAAAGTTTATTTTTCATTTTTATTGTGGTAAAATACACATAACATAAAATTTGTCATTTTAACAATTTTAAAGTATACAATTTAGTGGCATTAAATATATTCACAATATTGTGCAACCATCACCACTACCTAGTTCCAGAACGTTTTCATCACTCCAAATGGAAACCTGGTATCTATTAAGCAGTCACTTCCTATTCACCCCTTCCCCCAGCCCCTGGCAACCGCTAATATGCTTTCTGTCTCCATGGATTTGCCCATTCAGGATTTCTCATATAAACAGAATCATACAGTATGTGGCCTTTTGTGTTTCACTTCTTTCACTTAGCATAATGTTTCCAGGGTTCATGTTGTAGTATTATCAGTATGTCATTTCTTTTTATGGCTAAATAATATTCAATTGTATGAATATACCATATTCTGTTTACCCATTCATTTGTTGATAAACACTCGGGTTGTTTTCACCTTTTGGCTATTATGAATAGTGCTACTATGAATATTCATGTACAAGTTTTTGTTTTAATCTGTTATTCTTTTGGGTATACAGCAAGGAGTAGAACTGTATCAATATATAATTTTTTAAAAGTGCCTTTAATTCTACTTTGGCATTCTGTGTTTAAAGTAGCAATGCTTTTTCAGAATTATTAAGGATAACCCATACAATATCATTCCCACAATATTACCATTCCATTTTCAATCACTGATTATGGTACATATTTTTAAAGGCCAATTACATTCTTGTATTTAAAAAATGTAATTTTCACCCTTACTCTTTGTGAGCAAATTTCTGTTATGCCAAATATTTCAACCAGTAATGAACTAATGGAAAAGAACAGTCTTTTCCTCTTAGTATGGCCGTTCTAGCAGTACCTAATTCACTTGCAAATGTTCATATATCAAAAGTATAAAACATACGTATTTTTTGTTTCAATAGAAAAAGCATCACTTAATAGACACCAATATTTAAGCACTAAGGAATGTACTAAATACACAATACCAAGTAGAAGCAATATGGAATCTTGTAGAAATTCAAGCTGGTAGATGGTGACCAAAGAAGATAAATACCCTAAAAGAGTATACACTACTAATTCTTAAGGGCTTTACTTCCTACCCACCAAAGACAAAGCTGATACATCTCATGAACATAAGAGCTCAATAGTATCAAGGCTAATTTTAGCAGTAGACAGTGCTTGAAGTCGGCTAAAGATGATGGTGTACTCTGTGCTTACCTATACCTATTTAACAGCTGTTAGATTTTCCCCTTTTTCCTTCCCCCAACACACATGCACACATTATCTATATAATTCTATATGTATGTGAGACACACACATGAAATGTACGTCCAACTTGGTGGCTTCAAGCAAGAGTAGAAGTGTTCTTGTAGCTTGGTCATCTCCTACATCCCAGGCTTTTTCCCTATAATCACTCCCTCTCACCACTACACATACAGCACCCTACAATCCAGAAAGCAGAAATAAAATTCTGGCTACAGAAGAGGAAGCAGCAACCTTAAAGCAGTAAAAGAACCATCAGAACTATAATATATAGGGGACATGATTTGGGACCATTTAAAAATAAAATAGTGGGGGAATATTTCCATAATATCGGCAGGCTTCTCTTTAAGAAAAATCAAATAGGAGAAACAAACTTATAGAAAACAATAAAGTAGGAAATTTCAATTTTACAAAAGGTTTTGTATATTCCAACTTTGCTAGGATTAACACTATCAATTCATTTTATTTCTTCCTTTAAAATATCCTAAGATGTGTTCATATTCTGATAATGCTCAAAAATCCCCACCACAAAACCCAGAAAGAACTCTCACATCGTACTCGCTGCAGAAAAGTTTTAAAATAGCTCTGGCATAACAACAATAATTTATATCATAGAGATTTTTTTGAATGAAGATTAAGAACTTTATAAACGTCTTATTCTGTATATGGAAAAACTGAATCACAGTGGAGTAAGTAAGTTGCTCAGTTTCACAAGGAATCAAGGCAAAGCCAAAAATAAAATTCAAGTTCAATTAGCTGTGAAGACAGTGATCTGTCTACAAGGCAGAATAGCTCAGTTACCATGGGGGATAGTCCTTCTAAGACAGCAGTTTTATATGTGCAGGGGCACCAAAAAAATGTATACACATTTTAAGTGTGACGTTTGCTCAAAAGATGGCATCAAATGAATGCTAGTGTCACTGCGCAACAGGCAGGACAGTCAAAGTAAATGGAGGAAGCACGGTTGAGTGAACATCCTACTACACATAGATAACATGTATATACTTTTTTGGGCATATATATATATATACACACATACACACACACATATATACATACACATACATACATATATCACTGAATGCCCACTGTTTCCTTCTTATAGCACTTGTTTCTTTGTACTTTTGTAATATATATTTTTTCTGCTACTAGGCTAAATGACGCTTTATGGTGGGGATCAAATCTTACCACTTTTGTACATGTAACACACTGCCCGGAATACAGTAGGCATTCAATAACATAGGTGTGTTTGTGTATACAATTTCATAGACTCCACAGACCTACACTCAACTATCTCCTCCCAATCACCCAGACAAAATCATGGAGACAACCTCTGAACTTCACTAACAAGCCAACCCTACATACTAAAGAAGAATAAAAATATGATCAATATAAGCTACTCTGATCGTGGCTATGCACAGAGATACCCCAGATATAGCCTTATTATTATTTGTTATTATGTTTAAGTACATACGTTAAGGTAGCCAAGAACTGAACTGGCATTCTTTAACTCTAGTTAGCCAACCCCCTGTTATTATCACAAGCTGATTCCCCCAAATGGTGTATTATCTTAACTAATTCTTGTTTCTTGTTTCTGAGATGTATCCTCTGACCACCTAATTGCTTGCTGACAGTTATACCAGAGTGCACTGGAATGGAAATAAGAGGAGAAATAAATTCCAGTCAGTTCTTCTTACTACTTATTAACAGCCTTTATGAGATGCTTTGGTGAGGCAGTAGGATAAAAATGAAAACCAAATTCAGTTTGGGAATTATAACAACATATGGCACTTTGTCCTCTAAACTCTCTTTTATTCTCATCTCATTGTTCAACTGTGAGGTTTATGTATGCGTGTGACTCTCGACCTCTGTTACAATAAGAGAAGGGGCTGAAAGAGTTATTTTCTGGACCTAATTTTTCTCTTGGTGGGGGGGGCTAATTTTTTGTATGGACTGCCAGTTTCCAAGAGGCCTAATTTTTAACATCCACTCAAGAGTTACCTTTATTTTTCTTTAAAAATTTTTCCATAGTCTTACCTCCCAGTCCAAATAATCACAGACATCTTCAAAGTTAGTGAGCAGAGACACTGAGCAGAAAAGCCGTGGCAGCTCATCCCTTGTCATTGGGGGGAAACGGCTATCTTTAAGGGCACTGTTGAAAACAAAGCAAATATTAAAGCAATCACTGTATATGAAAGTTCCCCATTTCAAATGCAGACAATCATTTGAAAAAGGTGAAAGACTTAAAAACAATCAGTAAAGTGCCAAAGGTACCGATAATCTTCAAATGTATTCAAAGCCCCCAAAGATTTTAGTGTCATTTTTCATTTAATAGATTGTGTTTGTTAGCCAATCTTATGACCACTCAATTACATTTCCTGATGTCATTACTTGTGACCTGTAGAATTTTCAAATGTTATATTTTACCTTTGAGAAGGATAAAAACCAGACTAGTGGAAACCTGTGGGAAGATTTCTGGATCTAGTGCTGGTGGTGGTAAAAATTATACACACACACACACACACACACACACACACACACATATATGTGTATATATATATACACATATATGTATATATACACACATACATACATACACATTCATCCATCCATCTCCAGAACTTTTCCATCTTTCCAAATCGAAACTCTGTACCCATTAAATACTAACTTCCCATTCTCCTTCACCCCCCAGTCCCTAGCATAAAATGTAATTTAAATACGCTTTCATACTTTCAAATAGTTATAGCAAATACAGTCACTGATGTTTTATCTATAACAATTTTATTGATATAATTCAATACCACAAAATTCACCCTTTAAAAGTATACAATTCAGTGGCTTTTGGTATATTTACAGAGTTGTGCAATCATCACCATTACTCAATATTAGAACATTTTTGTCACCCCTAAAAGAAACACTGCACCCATTAGCAATCACTGTATTTTCCCCATACCCCAGCTCCTGGCAACCACTAATCTACTTTCTGTATATGTATGTATATGTGTGTGTGTGTGTGTGTGTGTGTGTGTGTGTGTATACATAAATTTCCTATGGTTTGGCTTCTTTTATTTTCCAACTGGCAAATGAAGTTTTAAATCCCAATGTTTTAAAAAAGATTTATACTAGGTTGGCCAGTCACCATAGAACAGCCCTCAAAGAGTTCAAAGAAAGATCAAAATTTCATTTTCTAAAAGAAAAAATAAATCAAAGAAAGTGAAAATAATATGTAAATTATAGACTAAAAATACTCACAAGGAATTCAGGCCTCCTATAAAGGATAAATCAAGATATGACTCAAAAATTGTGAAACTACAGGAAATGGCACTAATGTAGTAAATACAAATATGATTAGGAGACCATTAATCACATCAATGGATTTCTGAGTACATCAGCTCTGACTAGCTCTTGTAATCACAGTCCCAAACTCTAGAAAAAACCCACCGTTAAATGTTAGAAGGCCATAATTCTTCGTGCAACAGGACAGAATACACACACACACACACACACACACACACACACACACGTGCGCGCTGTATGTTCCCTGTACTTTCAAAAGAAACCACTTCCTGATCAAGAAAAAAATAAACACATCTCTGATTGCCCACTATATTAATGGTACTACTGGCATTCACACCATCCATCTCCAAATGTCCTAGATAGCAGCCAGGCTTAGAAAATGTTTTCACAGATTAATCCTTAGAGGTTGCAAACTCATATCCTACAAACTGGCTGGGTCATAACAAAGTTCTGTGGTCTTTGGAAAGAATTTTTTTTCAATGAATTTTTCGATGGTGGATTTTTTTTTTTTCATTTTCCCATCCCTTCCTTTTTATTCTGAAATTCACCCACTGTGTTTATTTACGATGCATTTTGGTGCTCATTGTATCCTACTATGCAAAGAAAAGTAGTTTTAGGAAGATATAAAGATGTAATAAATGTTTTTCCCATTTGAGAAGCCAAGATTAAAGAAAATCAGGACATCTGTGATAATTCATATTTTGAAAACAGCATTTCACTATTTTATAATTTAACGACATAAATTTCCTATGGTTTGACTTCTTTTATTTTCCTACTGGCAAACAAAGTTTTAAAAAAATACTTTCAAGTTTTCATTCAAAGCCAAGATAAAGACACGTGTGTGTATAACCAGCCCCCGCCACATTCACACATACTAGAGGAGAGAGGTTCAAAAACCAGAGCAGAAGAATCCCATGCCAAAAAAAAAATGACCAATCACATTTCACTTTTCCTGTTAAAAAGAAGAAAAAGAGGAAAAGAGGCCTCATCCATTAGAATAATATAAAATATAATGTTGGGGGGTTATGGATTTTTATTGTGGTAAAATAGATATAACATAAAAGTCACTATTTCAATCATTTTTAAGCGTACATTTCCTGTGGAGTTAAGTATATTTACATTGTAGTGCATCCATCACCACCATCTATCTCCAGAACTTTTTCATCTTCCCAAACTGAAACTCTGTATCCATCAAATACTAACTTTCCATTCTTCCTTATCCCCAGCCCCTGGAATAAAATGTAATTTAAATACTCTTTTGTACTTTCAAATAGTTAGAGTAAGTACAGTCACTGATGTTTTATCTATAACAATTGATATAATTCCATACCACAAAATTCACCCTTTTAAAGTGTACAATTCAATGGTTTTTGGTATATTTACAGAGTTGTGCAATCCTCACCATTACTCAAAATTAGAACATTTTTGTCACCCCTAAAAGAAACACTGCACCCATTAGCAATCACTATATATTTCCCCCACTCCCCAGCTCTTGGCAACTGCTAATCTACTTTCTGTTTCTATGGATCTGCCTATTCTGGACATTTCATGTAAGTAGAATCATACAATATATTGCCTTTTGTATCTGGCTTCTTTCATTTAGCATAATGTTTTGAAGTTTCAGCCATGGTGTAGTATGCATCAGTGCTTCATCCTTGTAATTGCCTAATAATATCTCAGTGTATGGATAAACCACATTTTGTTACCCATTGATGGACTGATGGACATTTGAGCTGTTTCTACTTTTTGGCTTTTATTGATAATGCTGCTATGAACATTCCTGTATAAGTTTTAATGAGGACATATGTTTTCATTTATCTTGGGTAGATACCCAGGAGTGGAATTGCTGGGTCATAAAGGTAATCCATCTTTAACTTTTTGAGGAAGCAGCAAATTGTTCCTCACAATGGCTGCACAATTCTACTTTCCCACCAGCAACGTATGAAGGTTCCCGTTTTTCCACATTCTCACCAATGCTTGCTATTGTCTGCCCTTTTGATTATAGTGCCAGGCCTCTTTAACTAAGCATGTTTTATATCTAGCTGTAGCTTTTTCATTTTAAAAAACATGCTAAAGCTGCCATACAGTTAATTTCTTAATACTTTCAGGCAAGTTATTACTTTAACTTTATTTCCTAGGCAACCAATAAAAGGTAAATTTTAGCTTAGTGCAATTCAAACTATTTCAAATCAATGAAATTTTCAAATACCTAAAATGTAATTGAGCATCAGGCTAGGAAGCTTTTCTTATGGTATGAAGTATTGTTGTTTAATTGTTTTAGGCTTTAAAAAAGAATGCTTAGAATAAGGAGTGAATGGGAAAATGCTAACATAATTAATGGGAGGAAATGACAGTGATGCCACACCCTGTCAAGATTTAAACACATTGACTCCAAAATTCTGAAATAGTAAAAGTACATTAGTCATGATGGAAATGGTCTGATTTTACAGTCATTCAATTAGGATTTTTGATTCTTGCATTTTTCATCCATCTCTAAGTAACTTTTCATTAAACTCATGAGCATAGAAAAATTCCAAAGGTAGGAAATCTTCAACGTCTCTAAATGCAAATTTCTAGGGAAACAAACTAGCAATGAAAGCTCAGCAAGGATTTAAGGGATTATAAAAAGATGAAAATGCAGCTGGAGACTGACCTCAGAGCTGCCAGGCTGGTGTCCATAGCTGATAAACAAGAGGATTCAGCTTTCCTCAACCAAGCTCTCTATAGAATATAGAATAACATTGTATATAGAAAATTCAATGTAAAAGCTGTGCCTTTAGAGAGAATACTATAGTCCAGAGTTGGGCAGTGACTTGCTTGAGGTGGCCAGCTATGTCAGTGACGGGGTGGGGATACAACCCAGATTTGTGACTCAAGTTCAAAATTCTTTCTAGTATCCACACTTCAGTTGTCACCTTTGAATAGATTAGCTTTTAAATTTTAAAATTAAATGCTTGCCTTACTTGGCAATTCTGATCTCATACCTGTAGTATCTCTGCCTAAGGATGATCAATAATAGTTCAACAGCCTTCATTAGTAGCCAAAGGGTAAATAGAGCTAGACTTCCTGTCTACTGGAAATCTGCAGGAGTGAATAGGACTTTAAAATATTAATACTGTCCATGGAAAACATTTTATATCAAAGTAGTGTCTGCTGATTTAAATTCTAGGCAGTCTAAGGAACTGACGAGGGGCTCTTGTAGTAAATTCATATGAATTTCTCTTTGCTAGAATAGGAAGCCATTTTCTAATGCTTAAATATTGCTAGGAAAAAAACACAAAAATCTTACATATAAAACCAGTTGGGTGCTCCATCACCCATACGATGGATGGGTAAGGTTTAAACAACAGTTTAGCTCACATACTAAGTTCAAATGTATTCAATTCAAATTGGCACTTTCCCAAGAATACACTTCACCAAATTGAGAAGGAGCATTAACATCTGTCAAAGTTAATATCTACGTTAAATAGCACTTTAATGAAAGTGAACATCTTAAGAAAGAAATTAAGAGTTTAGCTATCAAGGAATCAAAGGGTTTATGACACTGCCTGGAAACTATGTTAAAAAGAAAAAAATAGCTAAGAAGAGGCAAAACCTTAGATATTACATGGCTCATCATAAACAACATAGCATGCAGCAAAAATGATTTAAATGAATCTATCTGTCTAGCCATTCATTCATTCACTTTCTAAAATACTGATAACTTTAACTGGCTAACTAGTGGAAAGTTACCAAATTGAGAGGGGCTTCATATTACATGCAATCATTTTTCAGGACAAGGAAGTAATTAAAACCAAAATTAAAATTTTCTGTTTGGATAGGAAAGAAAAAGCAAATCAAATATTTACCAATCTAAAGTAAAAAAGCAGTTTCTTCATGAGGGGTTTCAACTATCAAGAAATTCCATATTCTGTCATTCCCTTGTTAGAGTTTCTGGAAAAGAATGCACACATGGCATGTTTGAACCCCAGAAACTCAGAATACTAGAATTCTAAATCCACATCTGAAAAATTATCCATAACCTCTCTTTCTCATTAAGTAACAATTTCAGCTTCCCAAAATTCAGGAAATAATGGACACAAAACAAAATGTAAAAATGTGACTATTAATCAAGCCTAAGCCGGGCTCGGTGGCTCAGCCTGTAATCCCACGCTTTGGGAGGCTGAGGTGAGTGGATTGCCTGAGCCCGTGAGTTCGAGACCCGCCTGGGCAACTTGGCAAGACCTCATCTCTACAATAAATCAAAAAATTAGCCAGACGTGGTAGCGCACACCTGTAGTTCCAGCTACTTGGAAGGCTGAGGCGAAAGGATCGCCGGAGCCCAGCAGGTCAAGGAAGCAGTGGCCGGGAGCGGCCACTGCACTCCAGTCTGAGCGACAGAGTGAGACTCCAACTCAAAAAAACAGAAAAACAAAAAACAATCAAGCCTAAGGGTAGAGAGGGGAGCAACAAGACACAATTATGGCTAAGGAAGAGGGAAGGAACCTTATTTTGGTGAGGGCTGTAACTTAAAAAAATTTTTTTCAATTGTAAGCTATATGTACAATGTTACTTAATTGAGAGACTTTTTTCCCTTTATGGTAATAAATACAACCTACTTGTTGCTCAAATTACGTTAACATCTATTAATTTTAATATATATACTCAATATGATATGATGAGTAATTCATATGGGGAACAAAGGAAAGAATGAAGGGATGGAACAAAAGGAAGAGAACATAGAAAGGAGGGAAAGCAAAGCATATATACAGAGAAATAAAAATGGAGGGGAAGAGAAAAGCAAGAAGCAGAAAAAGGAAGTGGGAGGCAAAGAAAGTACAAAAAAGAGAGCTATCTAGAAAGGGTTCAAATGGAGATACATGCAAAGAAAACAAGAGAAAGCAAGAATGAGATAATGGCAGGTAGGAGACAAAGGGAGATCACAGATGATAGGTTCAGTCGGTTTTAATAAATATTACTTGGCTCCTATCCTATAACATTCACTTAGGCTTTAGAGTATTATCACTTACTGCCCTTTGATTAGCTTAAAGTTCTTGAAATGCTCTAATTTTGAATTCTTAAAAGCCTCTACTCTCTATGAGTAGCCATAGCTGCCTACCAGAATGCAAAAATATCCTTTGGGCTGCAAGCTGTGATGACCAGCAGTATCGTCAGAATGCTGCCTCCTAGGCCACAAATTTCTTTCCCTCTAAATTAAGAGAACTGGGTCTGAATTTGATTTAGCAGAGCAGAACTAAAACTGGAAAATAAAAAACACATAAAGAAACAGATGGCTAAATGTTTGTGTATACAGCAAGTATTTCTCATTTCCCTCCACAAAATGTCCACATAACGCTTTCTCTGCAGAGTTGCTGGATTTACTCTATCCTGTTTTTAGAAATGAACTACTAGAAATCATTTGTTGCTTAAATTACTTTTCTGATGAAACTCTACCAAGGTAAGATGAACATAATTTACTTTTCTCCTTATGACTCTGACTCATCTTTAAAACTCAATATGACTTTAGGCCATTCACTATTATACCCTGTAAGAACAGTGTTCTCAAGGCTTTGACAAGAAAAATGTGGGTTTGAAAAACAAATTATGATATGACCAATAACAATCATAATTTTGGGAAAGTTGAAAACATGAGATTGTCTCTACCTTCAAGAGACTATAACATATAGACTTTCAAAGTTACAGGGACCTCACTCCTGTGTTCCCTAAGTTAGTATATACTATAAAAATGAATGGACCATCTCTTAAACTGAGTTAGAATTTAGGCACCTGTTCTACAACCCTGAATGAGTATTATTCCCCCAGGTCCATCAAAACCATGTCTCCAAGGTATAGCAACAGCTCCCTGTGACTTATTGCTCCTAAAAATGCAAAATTGAAGTCTTCATCAATACATGAGCACTATTTCACAGTTCTATAGACCATTAGAATGTTCAAGTGCATGGATTCTGGAGTCAGACATACTTGCATTTGGATTCTGGCTCCATTGCATACAAGCTGTGTGACATTTGGGGAAGTCTCAATCTGTGCCAGCCTCCATTTCCTCATCTATAAAATGGAGATAGTAATAGTAGCTGCCTCATAGCTACTGTACCAATTAAACTAATAATTGTGTAAGTACCTTGCATAAACTAGATGCTCGATAATTAGTGACTGTCAAAGAACTCTGATTGATCATCCAAATATTTGGTAAGTTTATGCCCAAAGGGCTGAGCCCATATCATGGCTCTGGTGAAAGGAAGGGAGCCACAGGACTAAGCTGTGCTATAAGAAGATCTAAAAAAGTTATCTTCTCTAGGAATTAAATGTGGCGATCTCAGGGGATAACAGTTAACTTTCTAGACTGTGGAGTCTTTGAGAAGCCTTCATTTCATTTTCTTTCAATTTCAAATGTATTTATTAAGCACCTGCTATATGCCTTTTATTATTCAAAGAGCCATGGAGGATATAAGAATAGTAGATTACTAAATAATATATGTGTGTAAAACATTTGTTAAAAGGATATACCATAGGAATGCTGAGAATAATCAGACCAGGTTAGTTCCCTTTTTGGAAAGACCTGTCTTACACTCTCTGCTTCTGGTTTACTGGTTACCAACTGATCCAGAATTGCATGTAAATTTACAGAAATAAAAAGTATACACATTTTTTTTTTCAGAAACAAATCCACATCAAGTAAGGTGTGTCTTTGTAAAGAATCTCCATTGATGATCTTTCAGACGTGCATTCATATGTTGCTTTGTAGTATTATCTTAGTCTTCCTGAGCTAGATTTTTTTAAGGGTTTGATCAATGGAAGTGATTTAATTAATAGCATCATTTGTATTATTCTCTCTCTTTTTTAACTTTATTTTATTTTAAAATTGTGGGGCACAAGTGAGAATTTGCTGCATAAGTAGGCTACATGCAGGTGAAGTTTGAGCTTCTAGCTGGCCCTCACTCCCCCGGGGGGTGGACAAGGTACCCATTATGTTGCCACATGCCCCTCTCCCTCCTCCCTCCTCCTCCCCCTCAGTAGTGCTCAGCAACTGCCAATACCCCTGTTGTGCTAATATGACAAGTTGGACTAGATTTTCAAAAATCTTTTGGGCAGAGATTGATCTTTCACTTCTGTACAGTTGTGTTCAGTTTGTCTTTAGTAGATTTAGATATATTATTCTCTATAACAAAATTAGGCAAAAACAAAACAAAACAAGAAAAAAATATCTAAGAAGCAAACAGAATGAGAGATGAGAGACTCCAAAGGCAGTAACTGCTTTCCTTGTCTAAACCAGTAGTCTCCAAACTGCTTTGTCTGAGCTTTCTGAACAGTAAAAGTTAGAGCACGTCTCCAATACGAATATTTACAAAGTATATACATGTACTACTGTCACTAGCTAATATATCAAAGCACAATATACACTTAGAGTAAGTTTTGTTGTTAAAGACAGTAGATAAGTATAAATCAAATAATGTTCTTGATTATTTCTTTCTTGTTTTGGGGCTGACATTTGTTAGGCCTGATTAGATTATCTTCATTTTCACATTATAACTTGGCGAACTAAATTACAAGGTAACTTGGTGGAGAAGTGTCAGCTAGTTCTACCATATTTTTTTGTTCTTGCATCATTACTATTATCATCAACCCATTTTTCCTCTGCAGGAATCTTCTTAAGCCACTTGTCTATTCTGTATGGATTAGTTTATCTAGTGCTAGCTAACCCACACACAACTGTCAAACAGATTAAGAAGATTCCCACGAGGAAACCACAGGTTGAAGTTAATACAGGTTGAGTATCCTTAATCCAAAATGCTTAGGATCAGAAGTGTTTCAAATTTTGGATTTTATTGGATTTTAGAATATTTATATTATATCGGTTGAACATCCCAATTCTGAAAATCTGAAATCAGAAACTTTTTGAGTGTCAACATGACACTCAAAGAAAATGTTCACTAGAGCATTTCAGATTTCAGATTTTTGATTTGGGATGCTCAATCTATACTAAGAAGTAGGAAATCTACCTAACCAGGCACATGTAAACTGAAATACATTGCAATATGCTGAAAGTGGATGAAGAAATGTATGTGCCACTATCAACTCTCACCAAAATGTGACTCTCACACTTTCCTCAGGATCCCCCATTTAGACTATGTGACAACGAACCTCTACCATAAATGGACCAAATGAGAATATCAGGGCCATTCCAGATATTAAATATTGCTGGAGTTTAAATACTTTTTAATATTTCAGACACAATTATCAAAAATAGAATGTCTAATATTTTCTTCTCACCCCACAATGGATCATCTGGGTGCACCATTCTTTGGAGACTGCTAATTCAAAGCGCCCCTAAGAGACTGGTCCTAAGACACACCATGAGCAAAGCAGTTTTAAATACCAAAAAGCCAATGTCTGTTGAATACCTACTGCGAGCCAGGTGCTACACATGTGCTTTTTTGTTCAGTCCTCAAAACAGCCCCATTTTGCAGACGAGGAAACTGAGGTTCAGTGATGTTCAGTAAGATTAAGCAATTTGCCAAAGGTCATAAAAACAGGTAAGAGAGCTGACATTTGAAGCCAGGACCACCTGCCTCTAAAGCCCATTCTCTTTTCACAGAACCACTTCTAGAATATTAGCAAATCAAAATAAATGTGTACACATTTAATAAGTTTTAAGGAATGCTTCCCCAATTAATACTTCCTTTCCTGGGATTTAACTGAAAGTTTTAGGTGTTAATGTAAACAGGTTCTGGAATTGTCTAAAAAAAATGGTACCTTTTTAGTGAAAGTATTAGCTTATTTTTATTCTCTTCTTTCTCCATTTTGATCATGGTGATTCAGAGCTGCTGCCATTGAAAAACATCTGTTTTATCTAAATTTAATAAGCCTTATTAGTGGGATACTAAGCCTTCCCTTATTCTGAAGCCTTTCTACAATTTGAAATTTAATCTGCTGGAAATCATAATAGTGTTACCAAAGTACTAGTTTTGGACGTATCTAGGTTGGTGGGCCTGTTTCTAATTTTTAACTTTGCTTTTCCAACGTGAATGAATAAGCTCTCTCATACTCCCTACAAGAGTCACGCAGTTTTTTTTCCTTCCTTCTTTCCATGGTAATCAAATCTATAAATTGAACTCTTTAAACTGCAAAACATATGTTGTCACTCGAACTTTATGTGCTGTGTTAGACTGGTTCAGTCTTACCTACTGGTTAACTATCCTTTCTAAAACTATTGCCAGTCCCAGATGGTACAGGTCTGCTGAGAGGCAGCATGCGAGTTCCTTATTGTGTGGCCTGTCTATAATTTTCTTCAGATGTCACTGATGGAGGACTAAAGAGAGCAAAGGAAAATGATGAAGTAAAACTTCAAGATGAGTTATAAAGTAAACTTATCAACTCTGTCACACAGAGGAAAAGAGAGCGAGAGAGAAGGAGCCCAATCCTCCCCCACTACCTCATTTTGATGTTGTTGTTTTTTTTAACCTTTATTTTTCTTTCTCTTCTTCCCTTCCTCCACCTTCTGGATGTTCTCCTCTTCTATTTCACCTTTCTACTCTAGTAAGGTAAGGAAGAAAGAATAGTAAAGGAAGAAAGAATAGTAAAATGTCACAAGAAGGATATGAAAGAACAGAATAAGGGTGGGGGAAGAGAGGAAGCCACCACAAAGACAAAGGTATACAGTAGCTGCCTCCACTGCGACTCATGCTACACAAGGACGAATCTGACAAGCCAGCATGCAAGGCAGCCTCGTGTTCTCACACTCTGCCACTGGGTCAAGATGACCCATTCCCTTCCGTACAGGTTTTAATGTTCTATTTCAGCCTTCGGGGAATAGATAAGTGATGGTGGCAGAAAAAATAACATGATCCACTGCCTATTTTTTCCCAGGATTTTTAAGGTAACCTTAACACAAGGGGGACTGGGAAGAAAAGTAGAGAGCACCTCATCCCTGCAGCCTAGATGCCTAGTCAGTGAACATCAAGCAATGTTTTTCAGATCATTCCTTAATCTGTGTACTTTTAAATGGCTTATTTCTTTATAGTAAGTATAACTGCACATCTGTTTTTAAGGCTTCTATAATTGGCCTCACATTCATTTAAATGGAAGTATTTTAATTTTTTCATCACTATATGATATCTTTGGGGGCGTATCCTTTAAATCACTTATATTATCTTTGTTTTGTGTGATTCTTCATGGTATCCAAAGTGTCTTCACATCTTTTATCCTAGCTGAACCTCAAAAAACAGCCCCAAGAAAGAAATAAAGCTTATACTACATTTTATTAGAAACCATAATAGGTGTCTTCCAAGAACAAGGCCTCCTATAGTCAGGGGTCAACCAAATGGCAGGGCTAGAAGCGCTAAAAGATCATCTAGTGCACAACCTTCATTTGACATTTGGGAGAAACTAAGAGTAAAAAGTGACAGACCCAAAGTTGCACAACTACTTAGCAGAGTTAAGACTGTATTTCCTGACTTCCCTGTCAACCCATCCACTGATCTTTCCATTATTCTTTCACATATTTGTTGACCAGCTCCATCCTAATCTTATAACACTCCAGAGTGGATGTTCAAGAAGCAAAGAGGAAAATGATGACTAGGGCACCAGGGAATAGCTAGAACAATAAAACAGTGAGCTGCCCAACATAATTCAACACTGTCAGTCACCTAGCACTTGTCAGCATTCTGAAGCCAAGCAGAACCCAGAAACTGAGCACATAAGGTGGGGGAGCAGCAGAGCACCAACACTGTGTGTGTGGAGGATGCAGTCCTAACTATTGCCTTCATCTGCATCTCTTATCCACTCCTGCATCATCTTGCTTGGTTCTTGCACACTCCTAGTGGGGGCCAGTCACACCTTGCAATCCATCCATTCTGTCCAATTTTTTTCTCCTTAGCTGTTGAGCTACATAAAGGATTGACTATTCAAGAGCAAAGTTATACGTTTTTAAAATAGGGTATTTGGCTGAACGCAGTGGCTCACGCCTGTTATCCCAACACTTTGGGTAGCTGAGGTGAGACAACTGCCTGAGTCCAAGGGTTTGAGAGTAGCCTGGGCAACTTGGCAAGACCTTGTCTCTACAATAAATAAAAAAATTAGCCAGGCGTGGTGGTGCATGCCTGTGGTTCCAGCTAATTGGAAAGCTGAGGCAGAAGGATCACCTGAGCCCAACAGGTTGAGGCTGAGGTGGTCCTGATCATGCAATTGTACTCCAGCCTGGGCGACAGAGTGAGACTCCAACTCAAAAAAAAAGGGGGGGGGTATTTAATTCCCTTTTATCAAACTCTAACAACCGGAGAACCTGTCCCTATTATAAAAGGTTGTTCCGGTTGTGTGTGTATAAATATGTCAAATTATAAGCTGTTCAGGGCAGGATAATCTCAACACTCATTTTCAAATAAATACCATACTGCCATGTGTAGTGTAGATTCAGTACAGGAAAAATATGTGGTTCTTGATGTACAGCTAAAGAAGTTCCTGTACTTTAATCCAATCTACTTTCCAATCTCTTAACTTGGAACAGATTTTACTTTACTCCTTTAGACAAACATATTTAAAATAAGCTTGACTAAACAGAAAAGGACATTTTAATTCTTCATTTCTCATTTGGTAATATCCCAAGAAATCAGACTTTCAAAGAAAAATTTTACTTGTATAGTTTTCTGTTTTATTACCATTAAAAATTATGTAACTCTCCCATTGAAAAGGTCCTACTTTGATTTTGCTTTCTTGAGACAAGCACATGGGATAATAAAATATGTTAGAAAAGTTTCACAATATGCTGCTAAAATAATGGCAATTTCTGATTCTATACTATGGCACATATTAGGAAAACCATAGTAGATACTGAAAGGAAACAGCATCATTTGAGGATGGAAAAAATGCAATGGACAAAAGCCATATAATTTAAATTATGGACATGTGATAATAGCTCTGTCTCCCACAGCTGCAAAGCTCACCATGAATACGTGGTAGTCCTGATGATTACTGATATAAGGGCATATCTATGAATGTAAATTATTTCAAAAATATTTATTGAGTGCCTGCTATGTGCCAAGCACAAGTACACATCCAGGGTATACTAAGTTCAATTTCAGTCCTGTGGAACACCTTGCTTTGTGAAAGTTTTACTAAACTACAGTAACATGACTGGAATTTATATTAGCTACTCAAAGCACCTAATGAGAAGTACAAATCTCATAAACTAAGTCACATTTCAGAAATGTAAAACAAAAGAAAAAAGAGTAAGGCACCTACCTATCACATGGTCTTACTACTTCTTAACATTTATGGATACTAGCCTATCTGAAGAAAATCTATCAGGTTAAGCAAAACCCTATTGAAATCCCAATTAAAAACTAATTTTTGACTATTTATACACATGCATGTTATAGCTTCATTAGATCATAAGCTAAATGAGAATGGTGACTGTGCTCATTTTTGCTCATTAATGTATACCTAGTGCCTAGCACATAGTACCTGGTGAATAAATATTTAACAAATGAAAGAATATAGAAAGGTAGTCTCATATTTAACAAACATTTATCGGCAGTAAAATAAACACTGAATGGCCCTACCGGTTATATTTATTAAATAGTCAATGTTCCCCTACATTCTAAATAACCATTTATTCATCAGCTTAAAAACTCTTCCACTAAAGTGTGTCTTCCCTTGTTTATATCTATTTAACTCTGTTCATTTAGAAGGTAGTAACTAGCCTTTTTAGTGTTTAGATTACTGTGTATTCACAGTGTAGCAGTTTGACAACACATTTCTATCTAAAACTACTATAAATTGATACAAATCTACTTCCATGATAGAGTCACAGAGTTGCTTTGATCTCATAGTACCCCTACCCCAAAGAAAACACAGATACTTTGCACCCCGAAGGAGCTCAATGGTGTCTTATGTTTGTGGGGCAATTATTAATACTAATTGTAGTTTGAAACATAGGGGCCCATATTACCAGTCTATTTTTATGCTTTTTACACCTTCTTATAAAGAAACATCTTATGAGCCGGATGAATAATAAGATATCAAGAGCAGGCATAGAAAAAGAAGCATAAGATAACAGTCTCCTTAAATGAACATAAGGCCTAAAGGAAATGAGACAGGAGTTCACAAATAAAAAATTCTTAAAAAAAAATTCTGTGCCCACTCTTCCTGTTCTCTGTGGGATTTAAGGTTAGTATGCATCCAAGGGGGAAGGGGACTTGCTGTAAATCAACCCTCTGCGGCCGGGCTTGGTGGCTCAGCCTGTAATCCCAGCACTTTGAGAGGCCAAGGCAAGTGGATTGCCTGAGCCCGTGGGTTCGAGACCCACCTGGGCAACTCGGCGAGACCTCGTCTCTACAATAAATCAAAAACTAGCCGGGCGTGGTAGCGCACGCCTGTAGTTCCAGCTACTTGGAAGGCTGAGGTGGAAGGATGGCCGGAGCCCAGCAGGTCGAGGCTACAGTGGCCAGGACAGTCTGGGAGACAGAGTGAGACTCTGACTCAAAAAAGAAAGAAAGAAAGAAAATCAACCCTCTGAAGCAATGAGAATTATTTAGCAGGAGAAGGACTGACTCTGGGGAAGATGGGTGGGAATGGTACACATCTGGTGGGGCTGTCAGGATATTTGTTAACTAAGAGATTCTTACAACTTATGGTAGTTAAAGTATCAGTATGCACCAACACATATTATCTCAGTCACATTAGACTAAAATTTCAATGTCTGGTTTGCCTTTTACAAGGAATAATATTAGTTTAGAATGTTGTTTAGAGCCTGCTCTACAAATCTGAGAGACCAGGTTATAGCACCTCATTTTCCTTTGCCACTGCCATGTCCTCACCCTCCCACCTATCTAACTAAAAGCCACTTATTAAACTTTGGTAAACACAACATTAAGAAAACTGAGAGAATGTTTTCTGTGGACTTAACTTTCCTGGAAATAATTATCAGTAGCGGAAAACAAACTCTTCATAACAGAATACTTGCAAAACCTCATTAATATGAGCTCCACAATTTCAAAATTTGTGCTAATTCAAACAAACCTAGGCTGAAGGTTTTCCTTAGCAAGTCTGGAAGAGAAGGGTCTGCTAAGCAAATCAACTTTGTAATTTGGGTTGTAAGGGAAATAGAGGACTTGCTTAAACAGAACAAATTATTTTCAGGAATTTAGAATTAACCATCTACAGGCACTGTAACATCATAATTACAAGTCTTTTGTATATGTTTAAAAGTAGGTCTTTGGAAAACTTCTACTTGATAACACTCAGCCCATTTTGAGTTATCAGTGCCAATTACACAAGCAAATCAGTGTCACTAAAACAAGCAAAAGTTTTTAAAATAAATATTTCATTCATTCTTTATTAATTACACTGGACTTCCTGCAATTATTATGAATTTGAGAGCTTTTACTTCCACTTTGGTGTTGCTAGCTACTCACCTACAGTCATTGTCATATTCCAAGACCTTTAAGTGTAAATCCTAAGATAGGTCACTAATAACTGCATCAGAAATATAGCTCAAGTTTCTTGACCAAGTTTGATTACCCATTTACTGTCTGACCTAATAAAATTACAATACCTTAGGGGCATATCTAGGTGTAAAATGGGGGGGGGGGGTAAGGGGGAAAAAAACACTAAAAGAAACATAATAAAAACCCAAGGCAACTAATAAAATCCTATGGAAACCTGTAAGTTAAGTACTAAAGATCTAGTCATTATGAAATAAATATCAAATACAAACCCAACAAAATAGCATCACTGTCCAAAGGAAGCATTCCTGGAGGTTGTTACGCCTCACACATCCATACTGGCTCTCACTTCACTAGCACAGGGCAGTCTTCCAGCTCTCCAGAACCACTCCCTCAGCAAGCATGGCTCACTGCCTTGGAGTCTTAGTTACCTTGTCACAAAGAGTCTAACCATTCTAATTATATTGTAAGCGCCTGGATTTGTATAGGTTTCCCTTAAGCACAAGACACATAGAACTAGCACATCATGAGTGCTCTGCTCATTTTGCTTGCTTTGAGGTGATAAGACTCCTCCTTTTCATACATAGTCAGAGCAATAAGATAAAAAATGGCTCCAAGATTCCTGGTTTCTATAGAAACCTTGAAAATACCCAAACCACCAAATGTGTTTGCTTAAGAAAATTTGGGACACTAAAATTGATAGGTATCCTGTCAAAGGCCTATGTGAGAATACTGAATAAAATAATCATAGGTCAATGTTCCAACAAAAGTGAAATGCTAGCCTGTAAATTTCATAGGGAAAAAAAATCTCCAAAATAGTTTTGGGCAAGAAAGTCACAAACAAAGCCTCCTCCCTTTTAAAATGTAAGACTTTTTATCTACTGGGCTAATTATGTGTGTCATCTCTGTATCATCAATGTTAATTGAGAGGAACAAGAGGGCCCACAGTCCAAAAATCATCTACAGCTGGACACCATAAGCTTGTGTTTCTTTAAATGAGAATTCTGCTTTTTAAATTATGCTTGGCTTGGGCAAATATTTAAGGTAGTCAGCAAACATAGGACACAAACCAACTGCTAGGACAGAGCGAGGCAGCTCAGAGTTGTTCCAGTTTAGGAGTATTATTCTAGGGTACATTATACAAGTTATAATCCATACCTAGATAAAACTAAGCAATGACTACTAATTTTCTAAATAAATATTGGGAAATTATATTTTATTATTATATTATATTATTAAAACAAATATTTGTTTTTAACAAATGTAGTCATAATACAATTTGAATACTTGTCTATAGTTGTTTCACCACTCAATGCTAGACTATTAAGATATATTAGCATTAAAATAAATGTTTACAATCTGTTATTTGAAAAAAAAAATTTGTTAATGTGTACAGTAGCAACCACCCTGTCATTTTCACTGAATTTCAAGGTTTCTCTTCCCTTCAGAAAATACAAGTCAAGATCTGTACCTAGGGAGCCATCTAAATCATTTTGTGGTACTAACTGTTCATTTCACTGCACTATATAAATTTTGCTCAAAATGGAGTGACCCCAGCAGATGGCTGGAAATGTTACTTCAGTGTAAATTACTGCAATGGGGGCTGGACTCTTTGCCTTCAGGAAACTACCCCCACCACCATCCTACAGCTTTGAGACTCTAGGCAAGTCAAAGAAGCTAAGGTGTCACAGAGTACTCCTATACACATTGCAGAGGACTCCTTGGATAGAGTTACACCAATCTAAGAGTTTCATGGTAGGACATCATTCAGCTACAATATAAAAACAACTCTTGTAAATTGGAATCATATTCATAAAACATCTGGAAAGTTCCCCAAAGGAGAAAAGATTACCCAAAAGTATTGCAAAATAGATGGAAAAGAAGACGCTGACTTTTATCATAATCAAAATTCAGTCTATTTCCACTGTACTAGACAAATTAACAGATGTGATGTTTACCTTGAAGGAAGCCTGGAATCTATTTTAATTCAGCCTTGAAATTCAGACGTTCTTAGGTAATAAGTACCGATATTTAAATTCCATAACAACCATCCAATGTTTACAAACATTTATTTCTTTACAGATTTCTCATCTATGAGATGTATTTTTGGTTAGAAAGAATTTTGAGGGTTCAGTGGTACTTTAACACATGTTGCAACATCAATGTTTGTTCAAGCAAGTGGAAGCTTATAAAATTATCTTTTTCTGAGCTTTGCTTTGTGGCATATAGACTGAGAGAAAATAATGATATCAAGGGTCTTTAATCTCCATTTTCTTTATTATGATTTTAAATAAAACAATATATTAATAACATAATAATATATTAATATTCCACTCTTACTATCATATCCTAACAAAAACAATTTTCAATAACTTCTTAATTTTTAAAATTCAGAAAAGAGATGATCTAAGATTAATTCAAAATTACTTTGTCATTAAAAATGACTCATTTATAAACAATGTGTCAAATATGCTCCCCATCCTGCGTTGCCTATATTTTTAATAGTATCATCCTTCTCCCCATCATCTAAGAAGGAACCTTTGGAGCCATCTTCAACCCTTTCCTTTACCTTACTTCCCACACACAGTCTCACCTTGTTCAATTACTACCTTGTCTTTGTTACATGTCTCTTTACATCCCTCCTGCTACTAACCTCACTTAAACCTGTTCTCATTTGAAATATTTAAAATTAGCTTCCCAACTGTTCTGTCTCTAATCTCTATCCTTTCCATTCCATCCCATATACAAGCAGCTGAGTCATTCCTGATGACCTTTTTTCTCTACAGAATTCAATGGCAACTCAATGCCTTTAGAAAAAATCCAGCCTATCATTTTATCTCCCACTGTTGCCATTAGAGCCTAGCAAGGTTACTTACAATTATACCCCAAACAACGTACACTTCTTTGTCTCCTTGCATTTGGCTCAGGAAGTTTTCTGGTTGCATAATGCATATCTTCTCCACATCCCTACTTTTGAATGTTGAAATTGAGTTGTGTGTGTCCACAAAAGTTCATCTTAAATGTCAGTTATTGTGTAAAACCTTCCCCCATCTACCCAACCAGAGCTTATTTCTCCTACTTCTAGTAGTGTTGTTACTACATTGAATGCAGCACTTATTTCATTCTTCCTTATATTTCTTTTGTGTACATGCCAATCTCCCTTACAAGACTACAGGCTCCTTGAGGGTAGATACCACGTACTGCTCATCTTTGTAGCTCTATAATACCTAGTACAGTACCATGCTCAGAGTTCAGTGTTCAGTAAATGTGGAATTAAACTGAATAAACCTTATTTCAGCCCAATATAATTGAGAAGACTCAGGATTTATAATAAATTCTATCTTTACAGCTGTGTTGTTATAAATGCTACACATTTAGAGAAAATACTGAATGCGTCTTTCAATCAAGCTTTGAAACTATAGTAACTATTCTAAGTTTGAATTACCTTAAGAAAATAAGTAGAACAGCAAGAACACTGAAATCTGTAGTAAAATGCCAGTGAAAAAAGACCTTTACAGCAGATTCAGCTGTACAAATTCAACCAATGAACCACAAAGGCTGTCTTTTTTTTTAACTTAGCATAAAAAGAGGGCAATATTAAGCATATTAATGAAAACTAGCTAGGAGACACAGGATAGAACACATTCATTCTGAATCAGTCACTGCTCCTTGCTGCAGCTGGATTTGGATCTTCTCCCACTGAAGGAGCAAGTAGATTAGATCCCACTTAATTTCCAAGTCTGACAAAATCAAAACTTGGAAGTAGTCTGACTACTGGCAATTGTTAAGCACAGTAAATCCCTTCTCCTTTTGTAACTCCCACAAATGTCCTGCATTCACAACTTTTTGGTACCAGATGTTTTGTTGAAATTAACACATTCCTATCAAATGCACATAAAAAGGAACTTTTTAAAATTGCAGTCCAGCTTTATAATATTGAGCATTCCACTTAATCTCCAAACTGTTTATCTGTTACACAGACACTTATTTTATAATATTTATTTCACAAGGAATGACAGGGAAAGTCAGGCTCAGAATAGGGTGGGATCCATTCAGGCGTGAATGTTCTCACAGTTAATAATTGCAGACACAAGTCCTTAGAGGCCACATCTCAAAAGGGCATTTTAAAACTTGCTAAACATCAATTTGTAATCAAAATGTCCAAATTCCAGCTCAAATCGTCTTCCTTGAGGAAAAAAGGTGAGGTACTGTTTTGTTTGTTGAATTTAAGTTTTATTTCTGCATCAATACAGCCTCTCTAGGCGAGTTCATCCATTAGTAGAATCAAGCTTAATTAATTAGATATTAATAAATGGTACAATGTGAAGCCATAATCTAGGATTGCTCACCTGGAACTTTGGTCCTCCTAAAATGTTCAGCCATCACAGAAAGATCATTTCTGAAAAGCCATCACCTACTCGCCCAATATTTGTAGAACCAAGAACTACAAACTTCACAGAAATGACTACACTCTCTCTATGGGACCTTAAAAAATACATGGGCAGTACTGCTACTGTGAACAAAATGTCCTTTGTGAAAAAATTCTAATAAACACACTTGTGGTACCTTTTCTTATAAATGCTTGTAAGGTGTAATCATGTGCTAACAGGTAATATATAGGATGTTAAATAGCATCCCCATTTCTTCAGGCTATTTCTGCTTCTCATCCATTTCATTTGTAAAATTAGTATATATAGGTTTTTCCATGGAAGCACATCTTAAACATGCATTTCAATTGTTTTGTTTTTACAATAGCAAAACTTAACAGCTGCACTAGAAGATCTAAATATCTTCTCTACTTTTGCCTCCCATATGAATTGAGTGTCCCTATCATTTATTAAATGACAACTGATGCAGTTATAAAGCAAGTAATAAATAAAAATTTCCTTGATTTAAAACTATAAATAGAAAACAAAATACACAATCATCTCACCTTACGTTGTATTCTAGGCTCCTGAAAATAATGGTAAATCACTTTTAAAAATTAGTTTTCTTTTCCCATGACTTCTACTTTCAGAGATATTTTAATATTCATTTCTTGCTTCCTTTGCATAGGCTGGGGCTTCTAATACTTTAATTACCTTACCTACCTAGTAAACAAATACTTCAATATACTAAGGGAAATGACTACCTTATTCAAACATTTATTTTGATCTGTGCCTAATCCCCCACAGCTACTTAGAGGATGCAAAGATATGAAAAATTTAGTCCAGAACCTCAAGGGACTACCAATCTAAGTAGGGAAGACAATCATGCAAGAAACTAACTACATTGCAAGGCAAGATAAAACAAGTGCTGTCACAGAGGTACCAGCAGTTTGTTATGAAATAAGAACTCTGGAGAGTTTGGGGACATCTCTGGGTGAGTCCTTTGGGAAAAAGAAGAAGAAATATGCAATGTGAAAGTGTAATGCCATGTGCATTTACTAGTTTATTTGCTTTGAAATTTTTAAATTTTCTCTCTGGAAAGTTTTCTTAGTCTTGAATTTAAAATGGGATACATCTTAGGGAAGAAATGGAACAGCAGCAATTAACTTTGACACTCAACTATTTGACAGAATTTCTACTCTACCATGCCCCATAACTCTTTCCTTCTACCTCTTTGGTCTATGATTTTAGCCTACAAATGACACTTAAATGCATTGTGCAGCCTCACTGACATCCCAAAGACTAAAAATGTTACCAATTTCTAGGCTAGTACCTACAGCTCTTTGCTGGTTTCTCTTCCACTGCATTATTAATTTGCCATGTTGCCATGATCAGGTATGTAAAGTGACAACTTCTTACCCTGAAAAAATTCTTCAAAAATCCTATTATGAAACATGTGACATGGACAATGTCCCACCAGTTCTGCTATTAATTTCATTATTTTTAACAGGCAGTATATGAATTTAAAATGTGAAGGATATTTTCATTGTCAAATTTTAAAATGCCTATCCTGATAACAGGGTTCCCATAATATATTACTTATTTCAAAGAAAAGTTTTAACATAGATTAGGAGCAAAGTCAGAAGATACTAAACAATGCCTATGATTCTAACGTTTTCATTACTGTTTACCACAAAATTTAAAAAAGCAATGCAGACATAAAGGACCTGTATGCAAAAAAGTACATTTAAAGTATCTTCTATGACCACATACATACAATTCCTTCATGTAACTTTGCTAATGTTAAATGCAGATGTTGTACAGAAAGAAATCAAAGCTTGGAGGGAGTATGTATCCCTGAGAAGGTGATAAATTGTGATTGGACTGTGGGAGTTTAGAACATCAACCTGGACTGAGAGGATAACTGTGAAGAAAAAAAAAAAGACACATTGAGGGAGACAGTGCCTCAGGATTCTAAAAGGAAAGGGAACCCAGGAGAAGTTAAGCGAGACAGGAATTAATGGACTGGGGGTATAAGGGAGTTAAAAAACTGAATCCCCAAATGAAGAGAAAGCTTATTCAGTGATTTGTTTTTCCTGCGAGTTATTGAGACCAGGATGTTAAGAAAATATCCGTAAGAAGCTTTAATGGGGAAGGGGGAGTGAAGTTACTGGAGAGAGAAGCAGTATAGCATAGTGGTTGGGAATGCTGGCTTTGGAATTAGAGAGAATCAGGCTCAGATTCAGGTGCTGTCATATATTAGCTGTCATTCAGGAAATTACTTAACCTCTCTCAGCCCTGGCTTTCCCCAACTGTAATATAAGTGAAATACCTTTGACCTCACATGGCTGCTGGAAATATTAAATGAGGTAACTTATATAAAATACTTAGGATGAGTCCAGCACATATATGTAAAATAGAAATTATTATTATGATTAGGAAATATAACTAGTAGAGGCAGGTTTGAGGAAAAGGGAAATCTAAAATAAGAATAAACTTGAGGTTTTGCTTTGAGTTTCTTTAATACTGGTATTGTGTTACTCCTGCAGTTTTGGATGAGTAGCTCTAGGGGTATTCTTCATTTTTTGGAAATGTACCAAAAACTTGACACAAAGCAGATAACTCAAGAGTAAGTCTTTATATTACAAAATGACTGTTTTATTACAGGGATTTTTGAAATTGTATGCTTCATACAGTTTTCATTGTATGTATTTATTTCATTCACACAAGTTTTATGCTACATAAAACTAAAAAAAAATAAATTCACATAATTTTATGGGTACTTTCTATTATAGAAATTGTATTGACAGTCCAATACAATGTCAGAAGACCTGTGTTCTAACTCTAGTTCCAACTCTGTGTCGTAAATTGTTAGGAAAACTAAAAGATCTAGTAACAGGCCTATCTTAGAATCTCTGGGCTCTGTGGCTCAGCCAATTCCAGACGTCTAACGTAGGCTGTGAGAGGAGTTGTGATGGCAGCAGCATTAAAGGTGTTAATAAAAAGGGGCCAGTTAAAGTCATGATGACTGGGTGGATGGGAGTCCATTGTAAAGCTGTGTATTTTGCCACTCCTAAACTACTAAAGACTCAGACATTACTCAGAGGGTAAATTCAACCACTACTGGTTAATTCAGCTTTCTATAAAGTGCAAAATTCAGGCAATCTTTGACTTGTGGCACTTTAACTAAAGCTGTGTAGTAATGGAAGCTGTGGCAGAGGAGTTTAGAGGTGTTTGAAAATGAAATGGGCTACTTAACTGGTAGTGAGTTCCAAGTCAACACAGATATTGAGACAGAAGCTAGATGACCATTCCTTGGGAGACTTTAAGAGAAATTAAAGTGTCTGATAGAGGTTGGACTAGATGACTTCTAAGGATCTCTTCCAGATTTATGGTTCCATGGCAAGCATAAATTCAAATAGATGAACCTCATGTTAATCTTCTTTCTGAAGTGTTCTGTATAAGGATCCCTTTCCCCTGGCTCAGTCTAACTCTAACTGGCCTTAAACCACTCTTTGCACTATCAATCAGCATTGGCATTTCATTGGCTCAAATACGCTGGCAGCAAGGAAAGGTGACAAAAGGAGGCTAACAGACAGAAAGGAAAGAGAGTAGAAATGGTCATCAGGATCAAGTAAAGTTACTACAAAGCAGTGAGACTACTTTTCATTAATTTGCTTTGATGTGGCTTGGCAAACTACTGCAGAGGGCCATTTCAAAAGGGAGAGACAAACATATAAAGTTAAGAACTATAATCCAGTGTATTAAGTGTTACAATAGAAGCCTGAACAAAGTGCTGTGGCAAAACAGAGACTGACCAATTTTGCTGGAGAGTGTCAAAGAAATTTCATAGAGGAAGAAATGAGCAAGTCAAGTCTTGAAGGATGAATAGGAGTTGACTGGATGGAAATGGGGAGAGGCATGGTAGGCAAAGAAAAAATGTTAAAAGTCAGAGATACATGAAAGAATATATTTGGGAAGTGGTGAATAATTGTGCATGGCTAGAGTGTGAGGTTAGGGCCCCGTATCCATGCTTCTTAAGAAGGATGAGCTTTCTTCTGTGGCAACTGGAAGTAACATGTACTCTTTTAAGCAGGAGAGTGACATAGATTTGTGTCAACAGAGATAACTCTGGTGACTGGTACAGAATGGCTTCACGGAGAAGTGAGGAAACCCATGAGACAATGATAACACATACTAAGGCAGTGACAGTACAGCTGGAGAGGATGGGATAGACTCAAGAGAGACTTGGGAGGTAGAATCAACAGAAAACACTGATACCATTATGCTCAATGGTTAATTTTATGTATGTGTATATCTTTAAAGGATGATATATAAACAAAAATGAGATGGCAACTGACTGTAGGGTCACTAATTTATTTTCTGATGATGCTTGTTTCTTTTCATATTATGAAAATCCCTGTTAACCTAGTTGTGTCCAAGAGAAAAAGAACAATTGAAATTGCTATAAATATACTTTACATTTAATTTCTTGGCTAGTCCCACCATGTAATTTCCTTCTGAAATAGAAATAGAAATATTTACTGCATACTTGGTGTGTGTTAGATACTTAATATACATGTATGTCTCTTATCCTCACAAGAACTATTGGGTTAGTATTATATTTTACTGATGAGAAAACCAAGATGTGGTAGAAATCCAGCAGCTTCCCTCAGGTCACAAAGCAAGAATTGGGGGATCTAGGATTAGAACCCAGATAGGGTTACCTCTGAAGCCCATGCTCTTTCTATAACCTCACACTGCCTCTGAAATTAAAAGCAAATATCAAAAAATTTAAATGGAAAATCAAATATCATTATAAAAATGATTATATCATAATAGTCTGTCCATTTTTGTGAATACTTCTAAGTATTCATGATAAAATGAGCTTTTTAAAATGTCAGTTAAAACACACAAAAAAGTACATTCAATATGCACTTAATTAAAAACTGTCATAAGAAATCATCTACAAAAAGACCAGGTAATTTCAAATTATCTGGTAAAGTAGTAAGACAAAAATTTATACTTTACAATTCACTATTTCTAAGTGCTGATACAAAAACAAGACTTTATTTATTCAACTATTATTTCCTGAGTGCCTACTATTCTAAGTCTTGGGGAATATTATAGTAGTCCCTGCCCCTATGTAACTTACATTCTCATTAAGGGAGATCCACAAATATACAAGGAAACATATAGTATGCCATGTGGTGATAAGTGCTATGAAGAAAAATGAAGCAGGGTAAGGGGGACAGGGAGAGCTAGACATCAAATGTGGACCTTGCAATTTTACATTGAGTATCACTGATAAGGCACCATGTGAATAGACACCTAAAGGAAGTAAGGGAGCCAAGCTACATGGATATCTGGGAGAAGATTGTTCCAGGTAAAGAAAATGGCAAGTACAAAGGCCCAGGGGAGGGACCGTGCTTGGTATATTCAAAGGAAAACAAACCAGCATGGTGAACAAGTGGGAAAAGGGAAGTGGAAGAGGGGAGTAGAAGATGAGGAAAGAGGCAAAAGCAAGCAAAGCATGGTGGCATTGTAGAACCTTTACTTTGAGTGAAAAAGAGGTTTTGTAATATCTTTTTTGTTATAACTATTTTTTTTGAAAGTGAGAAAGCAGGATTTATTAAGAGGACAGAAAAGCTCCCACAATGGGAGGGAACCTGAGGGGGTTGCCCTGTTATGAGTATTTTTTAAAAACGCTTTTTATAGATTTAGGGAGTATAAGTGCAGTTTTGTTACATGGATATACTACACAGTGGCGAAATCTGGGTTTTTAGCGTACACATCACCCAAATAGTAAAATTGCGCCTAACAGGTAATATTCTAACCTCATCACCCCCCACTCTCCCACGTTTTGGAGCCTCCAATGTCTGTTTTTCGGCTCTGTATGTCCATGTGTACCCATTGTTTAGCTCCCACTTTTAAGTGTGAACATGCAGCATTTGACTTTCTCTTTCTGGGTTATTTCACTTGTATACCACTACAGGCAAGAAAGGCAGACATAGAAGGGCATCTTGTCTCAGATATAAGGACTAACACTAACTGAGGGGAGTTTTGTTATGTCAGTGGGTATGTTTGTACTTGTTTTGGCTAATGGGGTAAATGTGATGCTCTGAGCAATAATAAAACATATGAAGAGGACGATGAAACAGCACAGGAGGGTAGTTTTTTGAAAAAATATACATTTTATAATGTACTTACAAATCCATGAATTTGACAGTCATTCTTTTACCACTGAAATATTTAAGAGTTGTTTCAGCTGAAATCTAGTATTGTCTCAGATGACTCCTATTCCTAACCACTATTCTTTATTAGAGGTGAAAGAAATCTCTTTTATAGCCCACAGAATGGGGAAAAAATATTTGACAGTTGTATATCTGACAAAGGCCTAACATCCAGAATCTACAAGGAACTCAAATGTGCCAGAAGGAAAAAAATGAATAGCCCCATTAAAAAGTGGGCAGCCGGGCTTGGTGGCTCAGCCTGTAATCCCGCGCCTTTGGGAGGCTGAGGTGAGTGGATTGCCTGAGCCCGCGGGTTCGAGACCCGCCTGGGCAAGCAAGACCTCATCTCTACAATAAATCAAAAAATTAGCTGGGCGT
>CAUYQG010130066.1:0-16118 GCA_963574415.1 Tarsius wallacei
TATTGTAGAGATGAGATCTCCCCAAGTTGCCCAGTCGGGTCTCCAACCCGTGGGCTCAGGCAATTCACTCACCTCAGCCTCCCAAAGCGTGGGATTACAGGCTGAGCCACTGAGCCTGGCTCTGATTTTGTTTTTTACTGTTTTATTTCCCAGGCAAGAAGCTCAAGCCCCTACTGCAGAGGTGAGAGATGATGAGCCAACCCCATTATGACCAAGGTCAGGGCTCATCCTGGGATCAAGGAATGGGAAAAAGCAGCTTTTGTTTGGCTTAAGGGCCAGGCTTAAGTTGAACTGGGGCCTGTGTCAGGTTCAGAGAGAGATGGGTGCAATTTCTGTGGTCCCATCAGGGCCTGGCCTAGAATAGGTGGGGCTCTGTCTGGGTCTGGGTGGAGATCTTTGTCACCAGGCTCAATCCCAGTTTATGACCAAGGTCAGGGCTCATCCTGGGACCAGGGAATGGGAAAAAGCAGCTTTTGGTTCCTCCCAGGACAGAACCAACCCGGGGTTCCTATTCCAGGGGGCTTGGAGTCCACAGGCCTTAGGCTTTTGGACTGGAATGGAGAATCTGGGTGAAGGTGATGTCCCTGAGCTAAGGCCTATGGTCTCTGACTCACCACTGAATGGGTTTTGAGGGAAGGTGAACGTCCCATCTCCACCCACATTCTTTACCATACGGCTTACCCCAGGACTCTGTGGACATAGTTGGCTGTCTCCTACTGTCTCTACTCAAGGCCCTGGTGTTTACCGAGGCAAGTGGTACCACCACCAGCTCTTTCTTGTGGCAGCTGGACTTGTGGGGGAACAGGTTCTCTAATTGTCCTCAGGGCTCTGTCCAGAGGTATGTATTCTGATAAACTGGCTAGTTGGAAAGGATAACCAAGAGCCTCCATCATGGCCAATTTCAAACTACTCACATGATGTCACTGAACAGCGGAGTTGGGAAGAGAAGCGCAAAATCTGCTCTCAAAAACTGATGGGTGCTGGCTCCAGCATGCGACTGGCTCTGTTCCAGGACAGTCCTGTTGCCTTCTACAGGGCCCAGGAACAGGCTGGGGTCCTGCTGGCTTGCCAAGTTAGGGTGCCCTCAGGGGTTTCCTCTCCTGTCCTTGTGCCTGTTGGTATGAAGGTGACTGTGATTGTGACAGTGACTTGTAGTCGACATTATGATTGTGATGATTGAGACTTCGGTTACTGATGTCTTCACAGTGACAGGGGAGGGGCCAGTCAAGGAAGTGCCTCTCTCCCTCAAGGGAAACTGCAAGGTGCCCAGGAGCACAAGGACCAATTAGAGCCCAGGTTCCTCAGGGAGTATCATGGCTTTATCCCAGGACACTGGCAACCTCATATGACCTAATGGACATGCTTTTTGCCACTCTCCCCTGCTCCCACTGTGCAGTGATGACCTAGACTCATGCCTCACTGAAGAGGCAGGAGCCCAGTATGTGGGACATCCTCAGCTTACCACTCCTGAATCTGTATTCCTACATGCATTGTGCCCATCTTCTCCTTCCCAACTTGTACCTGCGGATGAGTTCTTATCAAAGGACAGCCCTTAGTGGCTTCCCATTGACTGGAATAAAATGCCAGTTCCTCACCCCCAGGGACTTCGAGCCCACAGCTGCCCCCAGTTCTCTGCATGTCTGGTTCCTCATCCTCCCAGCCTCAGGATGGGCTGATCTCTCCTTCTAAAGGGGCTTCCCCAGTTCCTTTCCATCTTGTCACCCTCATTATTGCTAATCTCCATCTGCAGTATCCTTATTTACTGAAGGGTTACTTGGTTTACTGTCTTCTCTACCAGAGTGTTCACTCCACGAGGGTAGTGACCTCATTCTCTGCTGAACCTGGTATCTGGTTGGTACCAAATAAATGGGTATGGAATAAATGACGAAATATCTATGTTTTCCCTTTGTTATCCCTGGGGCACTGATCACATCTTGTTTGAATGTCCAGGCCTAGTTTCTTCTCTCCACCAGGCTATAAAGGGAAGGGGCAAATTGTCCCTTTCACACTTAAGCCAGAGTGTGAAAGAGGGACCAGTGCCCCACAGAGGCCTCTGTAGTGGTAGCAGCAAAAGTTGCTGGGTGATCTCAAGAGGCTTTGGGCCTTGCCAGGGTTGGAGAGGTTCAGCTGCCTCCAACCTTGATTTGTTTTTAATAAAGAGGAGAACATCTCCTCTTAGCTTCTTTATTCCATCCCAAACACAAGTCTTCTTCACTGAATGAACTTCTGTTATTTTCTGGCTTCCCTGCATCCAAACCCTCACTGCATGAGTTTTGATGGACATCAGGGCCTCATTGCCAACTATCAAAGCTGAAGGGGACCACAGGGCCCACTTCCCACTCCCTGGCCGATAAGACATGGCACATAAACTGGGGTGGCTAAGTGGTTTAAGCCCCGAACTTGGAGTGAGTGATGCAAAGACAGGAGGGGATTTCACTCAGAAAAGAGGCCTTCAGTAGTAGTGGCCAATGTAGTGTCTGGTGGTGACAGTGTTATCTGGGTGTTTTGCAGTGGGCTTGGCCTGTCTAGTGCTGTGGCTTCCTTAGTTCCTACTCTTTATCTGAGCCTGGATCTCCAGGCTTTGTGTCAATTCTGGGAGCTCTCCATAGGTCAACCAGAGTCAGAGTCTGTTGCTGGCATCTAAGAACTCTGATTGCCACCTACCTCCAACACCAGACATTGTCCTCACCATGTCCATCAATCTCAAAGGTTCAGTACAGGAAATAGAAACCCATCTTGGCATATTCAGCAGGAAGGCAGTAGTGTACTTACAAAATCATCAGAGGGGCTCAATGGGTTACACGTCCAGGAATTACTCTGAAACTTTACATAACCAACCCACTAAGAGAGCCACCACCAATACTGGGACTGTGAATTCAAGACACACCCTTGAAGCTTCAATCCAAGATCAGGAAGCTGGCTTTAAGAAGCTGCTGCCACCACTTTCAGCACTGCAGTGCCTCTGAGCAAACAGGAAGCCGGAGACCTCAATGCTGGAGACCTGACACCGGATCACAGCTGCAGGAAAACCTCATGTTACAGTGACCTTGCTGGCTGGCAGAAACAGTCAAAGGGGGACAAGATATAATAAAAAGTAATAAAATAATAATAGCAACAAAAAACAATGCTTGCATAGTGCTTATTATGTGCCATGCACTGTTCTATTATCATCCCCATTTTATAATCAAGGAAACCAAAGCCCAGAAAGGATTGAGTTCACTGCAACCTTCCAGATCTTGTTTCTGTGAATCTCATTTGTGAAGCTTGTTCCCCACGCAAACACTGCAAGGAGGAAAATGTGATTGTTAGTGTTCAACCTTCCCAGCTAGGAGGGTGCAATGGAGTTGAGAGAGCCAAGCCACAGTAGACACTGTCACTACCAGTCACCTGTGCATGAAGGCTATGATCTGCCTCCACCATTAACCATCACCTGAACCACACTTGAGTCATCACCAGCCCCCTCACCTCCTCTGCCAACCCCCAAATCTAACAGAGCTGTCACCTTTTTATCACTCACTGTCACCATCAATGTCACTACCACTGCTGCCATGATTATCTCCATTACTCCCTCCCCAGCAGCAGGGTGGTTTCGAGATGGCAGTGAGGTCACTTCCTGGCCTCGGTGCTCCCTGAGGTAATTGCCTAATGAGACGGCTGTGCTCTGAGCTTACAAGGTACCCTGCACAACTAGGAAATCTTCCCAGGCTCTGACAAGGTGGGATTCTTTGTGAGCTGAGGTTTCTGTGGCTGTGAGTGTGACTGGGAGGATCCAAGAGAGCCCCTGGAAGGCCATTTTGTCCATTCCCCTGCCTCATCAATGCTTTACCTGTGTGGGGTGCAATATAGTGGGATAATGCAGAGTGTTGGGAGAGTCCATCTAGGCCAACTTAGGCAAGGGGCTTCCCTCCCTGGGCCTCAGTTTATTCATCTGTAAGATGGAAACAGGAAAACTACCTAATGTGGCGATCAGAGGTCATGTCAGGAAAGAACCTGGCATAGTGTCCAGCGCCCAGGAGGCTCTCACATGGAAACTGTCAATTTCTTTTCTTTATTTCATCAAACATTTATATAGTGCTCACTTTGTGCCAGGCACTGTTCTGAGCACTTTACAAATGTCAACTTATTAATTCATGCTTCATAAGAGCCCTATGAGATAGGCACTACTATTGCCCCCATTTTATAGATGAAGAAACTGAGGCAGAGAGATTAAGTAGCTTACCCAAGATTACACACCTGTTAGTGATGGAGCTGGGATTTTAACACAGGGAGTTTAGCTCCAGAGTCTGAACTCTCACCTTTGGTGTTCTTTGGTAGCAAGTGCTTCCTCCATTGCAAATGTTTTCCCTCCCTGCCCAGTCCAGGATGGAGAAGATTCAGCCCTTTTGTCCAGCATTTGGAAAAGGACCTCCAGAAAGTCAGTCCCTTGTCTTGGGACAGAAATGCCTTGTCCAGGGCTTCCTACCCTTCCCAGTCAGGAAGTCCTTCTTGTTGTTTGACTTGAATCTGGGCTAAGGCAGCAGTTCCAGGGACGAACCTCCTCAACTGGAATACCTTGTGAGAGGGGCCTCGGGGGATGTGGTGGAGGAAGAAGGGGGCTTAACCCCAGGCTCATAGAGAGTGGAGTGTGCGTGGGGTCTGGACACTTGAGTCAGGGCAGAGGTCTGGGCAGGAAACCCTTTTAGCTGCTCTCCAGAGGGCCTTGTTTTCCCCACCCCCTCCATGGCTGTACCAGGGACCTCTCGAGCCCTTGCTGAGCCTCCAGGCTGTCACTGAGCTCCCCCAGGCTTCCACATGTCTCATCAAGCCCTGCCACATTCTCTGTGCCCCTCTTCTGTGTCCGTGTCTCTTTTGCTCCTTCTGTGGTGTCTGATACCCACACCAGCTCTGTGTGTTCTGAAACTCCACTTTCCAGGCTCTGCCTCCCTCCTTTCTCTCCTCTTGGTCTCTCCCACCTTCTCCTCCTTTACGGTGGGGCTTCTCAGGAGCTGGCATCAGACCCACAGCCTGTGCATCTCAGTGACACCACAGTCACAGCCACACTACATCATCTCTCTCCAACTTGGCCTCTGTTTTAGCCAGGGGACCAAACCACATAGAAAGCTGAAGGTCAGCCGGGCACGGTGGCTCATGCCTGTAAGCCCAGCACTTTGGGAAGTAGAGGTAAGAGGATTGCCTGAGTCCAGACATCAACTCTCCAGACCTCCCTGTCTCTCCAGGCTCCTCCGTGTCTCTCCAGGCTCCTCCCTCTCTCCCCAGGCTCCTCCCTCTCTCCCCAGGCTCCTCCCTGTCTCTCCAGGCTCCTCCCTCTCTCCCCAGAATCCTCCCTCTCTCCCCAGACTCCTCCCTCTCTCCCCAGGCTCCTCCCTGTCTCCCCAGGCTCCTCCCTTTCTCCCCAGGCTCCTCCCTCTCTCCCCTGTCTCCTCCCTGTCTCCCCAGGCTCCTCCCTGTCTCCCCCGGCTCCTCCTTCTCTCCCCAGCTCCTCCCTGTCTCCCCAGGCTCCTCCCTCCCTTCCCAGGCTCCTCCTTCTTCTCCTGTCTCCGTGGCAGGGCTCTTTTCTACCTTTCAGTCAGCTCCTTTATATCCTTTAGATTTCAGCTCAAATGTCCCTTTCTTGGGGACCAGGGCATGCCACTCCCTGGGAACAGCCTGTGACTGGTCAATGAGGGGTTTCAAGGCCCGACCGCCTTGCCTCTGTTTGGGTTCACTCTGAAGGGCCTTCCCAGCTTCTCAGGGAAACCACTTCTGAGCTCCCGTCACCAGTTAGAGAGGCCTCTGGTTCCATCATCCGTGGGCTGCCTGTAGTTTTCATCCACAGCCCTTATCCACACATCATCATTGTCTTCATTTGTTTGTTTAACAAATATTTGTCAAGTATCTCCTATGTAGCAAACATGTAAACATGTTCTGGACCTCGATCAACAGTGGACTAGAGAGACCAGAATCCCTGCTCTGGACAAGGAGACAGACTGTAACCAACAAATAGACAATATAATGTGAGGTAGTTCTCGGTGTTCTGGAAGGAAATGAAGCAGGGCAAGGGTGGCAGGAAGGAAGCGGCTGTCTTGAGACGGTAACACCTGAACAGAGGCCTGTGTGAAGTGAGGGAGGCAGTCACAGAGACATCTGGGTGTGCGACATTCCGGGCAGAGGAAACAGCAAGTGAGAAGGGCCATGAGGCGGGGATGAGCCTGTGAACTTGAGGAACAAGAAGGTCAGTGTGTTGGGGGAGGCAAGCTAGGGGCTAGGAGATGAGTGGTAGGAGATGAGGTGGGAAAGGGGACATGACGCCCCATCTTGTGGGGCCGTGCAGTCACCAGAAGGAGTTGGGGCTATACACTGAGTGGGAGGCCCACGGGCTCTGGCCAGTGTGGGGAGCTGTCTGAAGAAGGGAAGCTGGGGCCTCCTTGGCAGGACAATGCAATCATCCTGAAAGAGATGGCGATGGCTGGCATGGAGGGCGGTGGTGAGAATGGCTGGCCTCAGGATACAGGTGCTGACCGCACCTGCCTGTGGGTTGGCTGAGACGGGAAGAAGAGAGATGCTGTAAGGCATCTGTGACTGGAAACCCTGGATTTCACGAGATGACTTGTTCATTTCTGTCTTCCTTTCTGCCCAGAAGAGCAGGGAGTTTGTCTGGTTTGCTTTTTTTTTTTTTTTGAGTTGGAGTCTCACTCTGTCACCCAGGCTGGAGGGCAGTGGCACGCTCCTGGCTATCACAGCCTCGACCTGCTGGGCTCCAACGATCCTTCTGCCTCATCCTTCCAAGTAGTCAGAGCTACAGGTTCATGCTACCACGCCCGGCTAATTTTTGATTTATTGTAGAGATGAGGTCTCGCCAAGTTGCCCGGGTGAGTCTCGAACCTGCGGGTTCAGGCAATCCTCTCGCCTCAACCTCCCAAAGTGCTGGGATTACAGGCTGAGCCATTGTGCCCAGCCGGCTTGCTTTTGCTTGCAGAGTTCAGCCTATTACCTGGTACACTATAGATGCTTTATGAAATGTTTGTTGAATGACTGAATGAAACAGGTGGCACGTGTGGATCAAAGGAGATAGGGGTTGTGCAAGGGCTTTGCAAGTGGCAGCAGAGAGTCCATAGGCTGGTGGCCCTGGGATTATTACCAAACATCAGCTCACCAGTCTCAACTCAGAACCAGCACAGGCTCCAGCTTGTTTTGCCTGCAAGGTGGGCATGCTGCAAAGCCAGCATGGCACAGCATCCCCTGGGGAGCAACTCTTCCTCTACTGATAGTCTGGCCTCCTGGAGCTCAGAGGGCCCAACTTGGGGCAGCTATGCCCAAAGGGCGCCCACAGGTGCCCAGGCTGGTACTCACAGGGAGGGAACAGTACACTCTGTCCTTCAGATATCCAGGGCTTGAGCCAGCTCCCCCATCCTCCAGGAAACAAAAGGAGATGTGAAGGGGACATAGGACTCCAGGCAGGCTCATTCTCTTCCCTAGCTGCCCTTGCAGGCCTCTCTCCAGGGTGAGGAAACCTTCGGCAGAGCTCTCCTTCCCCTGGACTGGCTAGGGTAGGAGTCAGCTGATGAGTCGACCTTCTGGTTCCTTCATCCCACTTCATGGAGACGAGGGAACCAGGGATGTAGTCTACCCTTGGGCAAGTGCCTGACTGGTGCTGACCTTCAGGGTCTCTATCAGAGGCAATGGGGGTCACAGTTAACCTTGACCATTACTGAGATTAAATTGGAGTCCTTTGTCATTGTCGCTCCTGTATTTTTCTCTCCTAGCCCTTGACCCAATTTCTAACTATAGATTTATTTGTGTGATTAACTACACAATGTCTGCAAGTTCTCTGGATGCAGGAGCAGTGCCTACCTTGTTCATCAGGACATACCTAGAACCCAGCACTGTGCCTGGTTTACATAAGAGGCATCTGTAAATATTGAACGAATGAATGGAGGGATAAATGAATGAAAGCACTTGTGAAACTCATAAAGCAGGAGTGATGGGAAGGGTTGGACAGTGATAATTGTAAAATACCTGTGTCTACGCTGGCAGAGGAAATAACACAGCAGGAGTCTCACCAGCATGTGGCTGGGCAGGGTGTAATCTGAGCAGCCTCCGCCTTGTCCAACCTCACACTCCAGAGTCACAAGACTTGGTAAGACTGAACATCACAATAATAATGACAGCCATTTCACCAGTATTGCCTCAGCTTAAGGAACTTGCCCAAGACCAACAAGCGGTGGGGCTGGGATTCTAACCCAGGTCTATTTAAGGTCACAGTCCACCAGAGGGCTAGCATTGACATTCACCTGCCCCTCTCTTCATCTTTAAACTTTTAAATCTTCCCCATCCCCATCTTGTCTCTTCCAGACTCCCTGCTCCCTCCTCAGCAGCTTTGAGGAGGCACCTCTCAGAATCTCAGTTTACCTCTCTGTACTGTGGACACATTAATCCCTGCGCATTTTGTAATGAAGGTCTATAAGGATGAGAATGTTCTGTGTAAATTGACAAGGGCTGAGCCAGGTGAGGCCAAGGTAGAGGAAGGTGCTGCAGTGACCTGCCCAAGGTCACCCTGAGGTGGCAGGGGAACAGGCCTGGGCTGTTCTGTCTCCCAGCCCTGGGCTCTAGGTAGGCACCATAGTGAGTGAGTGTGAGTATGAAAGATTGTGTGAGTATGAGAGTGTACATATGTGAAGGTGGGGTGAGTGTGAGCGTAGATCTGTCCCCAGGCAGAACCTGAGGTCAAGAAAAGCCCCCACTGCTTTCGCTTCCAATTTTAAGGCTTCCAGTATATACATTTTTTTCCTCTTCTTTTTTTTTTTTGAGTCGAGGTCTCACTCTGTCATCCAGGCTGAAGTGCAGTGTCACAATCATGGCTCACCACAGCCTTGACCTCCTGGGCTCAGGCAATCCTTCTACCTCAGCCTCCCAAGTAGCTGGGGCTACAGGCATGTGCCACCATGCCAGGCTAATTTTTAAAAAGTTTTTTGTAGAGATGAGGTCTCATTACGTTGCCTAGGCTGGTATTGAACTCCTGGACTCAAGCAATCCTCTCACCTCAGTCTCCCAAAGTGCTGGGATTACAAGCATGAGATACTGCATCCAGCCTGGCTTCTAGAATGTTAAATTAAAAAGTAAAGAGGATTTTCAGAAAACATGGTACATTTTAAATGTTTACATTTAACAAATGAATGCTTTTAAACACACACAAAATGCAGTACAATATAATTGTGCTATTCATGAGATAATTACAGGATTCCTAGAAAATATTAATTCATAGTGCACTGTGGGAGGCGTGGTGGGGTAATGAGATACAAGTGTAGGGCTGCCTGATGAGCGACTCTGGGCTTCTTTCCCATTGTGTACCTTTGTCACTGTATGTTACATCCTCATTTGGTCAACACAGTGACCCATGAGACCTTCCTCTATCTGGCCCCCTCCTTGCTTTACATTCCCCCACCCAACCCCCACTCTGGTTTCTGCTCCTTGAACTATAGGCAGGCACAATCTTGCCCCAGGGCCTTTGCACTTACTGTCCCCTCTGCCTGGATCCCTCCTCCCTCAGACATCCTCGTGGCCTGCTCCACCACACCTTCTGGTCTCTATTCAAAGGTTTCTTTTTAGGGAGGTCTTCCCACGTCGTCCTATTTATTTGTTTATTTATTTATTAGGAATGGAGTCTCTCTATGTTGCCTAGGCTGGTCTCGAATTCCTGACCTCAAGTGATCCTCCCACCTTGGCCTCCCAAAGGGCTGGGTTTACAAGTGTGTGCTACTATATCTAGGCTCCTATATCGTTCTGTTTAAAATTGCAAACCATTTCCACATTCCCTATCCCCCTTCTCGTCTTCATTTCTCTCCCTAGGAGATCTTTTCAACAAACATCTCATATATTACACACACACACACACACACACACACACACACACACACGCCATGCGGCACTAAGGCATCTGGGGCACTAAGATAATTCATCAGGGAGACCTAAAAATTCCCATGTGCCAGGCCCTGCATCAAGTGCAAGCTTGTAGTCTCAGCTACTCAGGAGGTTGAGACAGGAGGATCGCTTAAGGCCGGGAATTCAAGGTTGCAGTGAGCTATGATTGCACCACTGCACTCCAGCTTTGGTGACAGAGTGAGACCTCCATCCCTCTCTCTCTCTCTTTAAAAAAAAAATGAATCACAGGACATCCAGGGTTCAGTGCAGGATCTTGCAAATTCGGTACCAAAAACATATTTGAATTAGAGCTGAAAGCCCCCAGGTCAACTGGCTGCTAAGAGGTAGGACCAATGGCTTCACTGTCCCTCTCCTGTACAGGGAAAAGCTATTCTGCTACCCTTCCAAGCTGTGTGGCCTTGAGAAAACTCCTTTATCTCTCTGTGTCTCAGGTTTCTCATCTGTAAAAGGATATTCAGTATACTTTAAGTATAGCAGCCTTTTAAGGATGTTTCAATAAATAAACGTGCTAAAGGTACAGTCAGTGCTCAGTAAATGGAAAGGAGAAGATGGAGATGAGGAGGGTGGAGGACAGGAAAGTTGACGAAGGGTTGGCTCGACTCCCTCCGCCCTTGGACCCCTGGGCTCTGCTCAGCCTGGAATGGCAGTTCCAAAAATGGCCACGAGGTGGCGCCTTAATCCCAGTTATGCGAGACGCAGCGGGGTTTCTTAGCAGAGGAAGCTGTTGGCAAAGTAGAATTTGACTTACAGGTATTTACATTCTCTGCTGGACAAAATTCCATTGCGTGGTTATCAACAGGAATCATTTGCGTTACTATGGGCAGGAATCATTTGCATTGTGATCTCTTTTCTGCAAATTGCTTCTATCCCTACAGAGTTATAAAGGCAGGAAAAGACAATCAAAAGCACACACCCCTAAATAATCAGATCATCATTGGAGGACACCCAGCCCGCCTCCGAAAGGACACTCAAGAATCCCTTGCCTTTTCAGAGGCTTTGCTATGTTTTCTTGGCTGACCTTGGAAGGACCAGGATAAATCAGGTAGCAGCTGTTTCTGAGGGAACAAGTCATCTGGAAAGAGCCTGGTTTCCCTCCTTCCATCATCCCCTTCTCCATTTACGCGACGGTTTCCAGCTGTGGCAGTCTCTGGCCAGAGTCAGTGTCCGCCAGCAGGTGGCGCTAAGGCAAATTCTCAGCTGCACCATAAGGAATGCTTGGCCCTTGAGGGCCTCCAGGAGTCAGGGATTGTGCGAAATAAGTCGTTCATGCTCAGTCATTCTTTCATATGACAAAGTTTCCAGGCCCACAAATCATATTCCCGAAGTTCTCTAGGAATTTTGTTTTAGAGAGAGAGAGTCTTGCTCTGTCACCCAGGCTGGATGGAGTGCAGCGACACGATCGTGCTCACTGTAACCTTGAACTCCTGGGCTCAAGTGAGCCTCTCACCTCAACTTCTCAAGTTACTAGTTCTACAGGCACATGCCACACACCTGGGTAATATTTTAATATTTAAATTTTTTCATAGAGGCTGGTCTCAAACCCCTGGTCTCAAGTGCTCCTCCTGCGTTGGCCTCCCAAAATGCTGGAATTTACAGGTATGAGCCACCACATCCAGCCTCTCTAGGAATTTTTATGTGTCCAAGAAGCAGTCCTTGCCTTTGCTTGCCTGGCTGTCCTGCTGCTCCCAAAGCAGCAGGTCTCAGATTCACCTCTGAGGTTAAATTCTGCCATCTCATGATTGCTTTACCCACCCCCTGCCCTGCCTCCTGGTGTGTCCACTCCCCCTGGAAGCTTCACCTCAGTTGAACAAAGGGCTTTACTTCCATGATCCTTTATCAAGTTCTTATTATTCCCATCTTACAGGTGAGAAAGCAGGCTCCTGTTCCTCCTCTTTAGGGGCTGTCCTGACTGTAGGGAAAGGCAGTGTCTGAACCCCCCTTGCTATGCTCCAACATCACTCAGGCCAGAGGATGGCTGAATGCTTGGGCTCCAGCCTAGGTTTGGTTGCTTGCCACAAAGGCCTCCATTTTCCTGTCCTTCCTGTCAGCTCACACTCACAGAGTCCTGCGACATAAAAATCACCTCCCCAGCCCTTCCCAGCGGTCTGGAAAGTTCTCTAGAATGTGGTGGGAATAACTACAAACTCAGCCCTACCCCAACTCAGCAGGCAAGGAGTTCTGGAGTGACCTCAGTTCCCTCCTCAGCTGAGACCCTGCTCTGGGAGTAGGGACAGCTGGACCAGGGGATGGAGGTGGGCCGCGGGGTCCTGAAGGCCACGATGGTAATGAGGCCTGCACTGGGACACTAAAGGCGTGGGAGGAGGCTGTGGTGTAGGCGCATCGGAGGATACATCTGCCCCACTGGAGACCAGGCAGGGTGTCCCTGGCTTCTTGGCCCTTCCCTGTGTGCTGGGTCTAGGATTGTGGGATGTAGTGGAAGAAAACCTTCCTCCCAACATTGAAGTGAGAAGAGAGTTGGGGTGAGGGTCCCTGCCTCCCACCTCATGACACCTGTGACAGCAGCAGGACACAATGCTATTGTTAATACTTTCAGGAATTTACTGAGAGAAAAATCTCTGAGAGAAAAGAGCAGGATTACCTGGGCAATGGATCTTGAGGGGGAAGGCCGCTGGTCTCTGAGTAACAGGACTGCAGGCAGCCATATGTGGGGGGAATGAAGAGGACGGTGGGGGGCAAAGCATGCGGAGAATTAGAAGGTAGGCTGGGGAAGAAGAATCATGCAACCCTCAGAGGCTTACCTTTTCCTGAGGGAAATGGCCAGGCTGAACCAGCCAGAAGTCTCCATGTGGTCTGCACAACCTTGGGTCTCCCTTCCCTTCCCGGGAAGCAAGCACCCTGACTCAGCATTCCAGGAGGACAGCTTGTACCATAGCCTGGACTTCTTTGTTCTGACAAATTGAGACATCTGTCTTAGTCTGTTTTCTGTTGTTTATAACAGAATACCTGAAACTGGGTAATTTATTTTAAAAAGGAATTTATTTCTTAAAGTTGTGGAGGCTGAGAAGTCCAAGGCTGAGGGGCTACATCTGGTGAGGGGTTTCTTGCTAGCAAGGACTCTCTGAAGAGGTACAGAGCGTCACACGGTGAGGGGACTGAGGTGCTAGCTCGGGTATCTCTTCCCTTCTTTTAAAGCCACCAGTGCCAATCCCATGACAAACCCATTAATCCGTTAACCCCTTAATCCATGAATAGATTAATCCATTCATGAGGACTCTGCCTTTTATTCATACCTCTCGATACTGCCGCATTGTGGATTAAATTTCAACAAGTTGTGGAAGGGACAAACCATAGCAACATCCATGAGTCATTCCATCAAGACGGGGCCCTGGGTGTTTTGCAAAGGCAATATTTCGTTTCCTCAGATATGCTCTGAGAAACTGCTGAAACTTCTGGTTTGGGGAAAGCTGAGCCCCTCAGTGGTCTAGACAAGATTTTCTGGTTTCTTCCTTTTCTGGGAAAAACTAACCAGGATGGCCTCCTTTGGACCATTAGACACGCTGAGATGCTTGGGCCTCCCTCGGGAGAAGAAAAGGTGGACTTCTGACCATTGACAGTAAAGACTCTCAAAAATCCTGGTATTTTGAACATCAGAGGACTTGTGAACTTGTTTTGGCACTCATGATGATAAAGCAATACGGACGTGGAGGTTAGCAACTGTTTCCATTGGCTTGGGCTCCTTCCCTCAATTTCCAAAGGGGCTTCTCTTTCTCTTCCCTGATAATGGGGAAGTTGGAGGACTCTGCATGACTGCTTTTGGTGCCTGAAGTCCCACTGAGGCAAGTCTGGGCCACACAGCCTTATTCAGCCATCCCCTTTGTGACTGCTTTCTGGAGATACCCTAAGCCCAGCACATTCTCGTCCTCGGATATATTCGTTCTCTATTGCTAGGGCACAAATGACCCCAACAATTAGCAGATTAATGTAATACACATTTATTCTCTCACCCAGCTTCTGTGGCTCAGGAATCCAGGAGCAGCTTAGCTGGGTGGTTCTGACCCAGGGTTTCTTGTGAAGTTTGGTCAAGATGTCAGGGGGGACTACTGTCAGCTGAAGGCCTGACTGGGGCTCCCAAGGCAGCTCACATGGTTGCAAGCCAGCACTGATCAATGGCACAGGACCTCAGTTCCTCACTGCATGGGCTTTTCCACAGCGCTGCTTGTGTGTCCTCACAACATGGTGGTTGGCTTCCCCCAGAAGAAGTGATCCAAGATGGCAAGGTTGAAGCCGCCAATGTCTTTTATGGCCTAGCCTTGGAAATCACACATCATCATTCCTGCTGGACCCCTTTGGTCACTCAGGCTGCCCTACCTAATGTGTGAAGAGACCACACAAGGGTGTGTGTGATTATCAGGGATTGCTGGGGCCATCTTGGAGGCTGGCCTCCACATCAGCCTTCTGGTAAATCCTCAGAAATAGGGACTTTGTACATTGTGGTTTCCCTGCCTCCTAGAGTTATCTAAGGGATTTTTTTTTTTTTTTTTGAGTCAGAGTCTCACTCTGTCACCCAGGCTGGATTGCAGTGGTATGCTCACGGCCACCACAGCCTCGACTTGCTGGGTTCAGGTCATCCTTCCTCCTCAGTCTTCCAAGTAGCTGGAACCACAAATGTGCATCACCACACCCAGCTAGTTTTTTTTATTGTGGAGACGATGTCTTGCCAAGTTTCCCAGGCTGGTTTCAAACCTCTGGGCTCAGGCAAGCCTCTCGCTTCCACCTCCCAAAGGGCTGGGATTACAGGCATGAGCCACTGCACCTGGCTATCTAAGGGATCTTAAGCATCTCTTCAATCCATGGTGGTCTCTGTGTAAATGGGGATAAAGATGATGCCTTGTGCGGGCCCTACCAACTTCCCAATGGCTCATTTCCTCCTTTGCCCCTCGCTGATCTGCACTTTCTGTGTCTTGGCAGTGAGTTCCAGCTATGGCATAAAGCTGTCCTTTCCAAGACTACTGTAGCCCTTCCAAACACAACGGCTTTTGGCATCTCATGGTGCTCTCAAGAAACTGACTAGATGGGCCTATTTCTTAGGGACAGCCCAGTTTGAGACCATAGGGACATCCTTGGATCCACAACTCTGTTTCCATCTCACTCTGCCAGTCTGCTGTAGTGAAGTTTCCTTTAAAGGCCAGTGACAGAAGCCAACTCAGCCAAAAGTGGAACTTAGTGGAAGGATGCCAGAGTGTGTCACAGGATGGAGGGAAGCTGAAGAGTTAAGGTCCAGAAAGGGCAGAGACCAGGACAGTCCTGTAGATCTTAGCAGCAGGGGTTTGTGGACTAGCACTGTGTATTACAGTCCCACTGAGTACCAAAGACCCCTGTCTTCTGGCAGTTTCTTGGCAGAGAGAATCTGATTGACCCAGCAGTCAGGTCCCATAAGCAATGGCCAGGGCAGTGGTGGGATCCTAGCCATGGTGGTGTAAGGGTGGGGGCAGGTCCTAGGACAGGAGATATTGCTGAAGACCGAGAAACTCACTAAGAGATAGCTATTCAGGGAAGAGGTTTGCTTTATGCAGAAATAGAATATCTGAGATATTAGGGCGCTCCAAGAGCACATGGCAATCCCCTTCCCTTTCTAGAATCTTCCTGGGACTCTGAGAGCCACTTAATTTAAGAAGTTTTCCTCTCACCTATTCTTCCCCAGATTTGGGCACCCACTTATGGCCTTCAGAGTCACTTAAAATGTTGTTCCAAGACCACCTGCTTCAGATTCTTCTGGGAAGGTTCTAGGGGTTGGGCCTAGTCATCTATATTTAAACCTACTCCATAAGTGATGCGAATGCACAGCGGTGGCTGAGACGCACCACCTTAAAGTGTTTCAGATGTAGCCTTATCCCAGCTTCTGAAGTCCCACAGTGCGCTCGAGCTGTCTGGAAGGCCATATGCTTCCCTTCGTCTCCTGTGCCACCCCTGACCATCTCCTTGGTCTTGTCCCAACAGTCTCCACTGAAGCCTCATGTTCCTCGCCTAGCAGGAGCATGCCCCATGAATTTTAGAAACTCATTAAGAATAATTAGAAATCCTAGTGAAGTACTCATAATAAGGGACTAATAATATAGGATTGGGGCAATTGAAATTTATTCCCCTATTTTGGTTATTCCACCCCTCCAAAAAAGAGTTTCAGGTTGTTTACGCTGGGATGTGCAACTTTGTGTTCTGACTCTACTCCTGGTACCACCTTT
>CAUYQG010130068.1:0-38905 GCA_963574415.1 Tarsius wallacei
AAGGAAGCAAAGCAAGCAGAAAAACAATTCAATGAGAGGCTACATTACTGCTAACAAGCCGGGCTCGGTGGCTCAGTCTGTAATCCCGTGCCTTGGGAGGCTGAGGTGAGTGGATTGCCTGAGCCCACGGGTTCGAGACCCGCCTGGGCAACTTGGCGAGACCTCATCTCTACAATAAATCAAAAAATTAGCCAGGCGTGGTAGCGCACGCCTGTAGTTCCAGCTACCTGGAAGGCTGAGGCGGAAGGATTGTCGGAGCCCAGCAGGTCGAGGCTGCGGTGGCCGGGAGCGGCCACTGCACTCCAGTCTGGGCGACAGAGTGAGACACCAACTCAAAAAAAAAAAAAGATTACTGCTAACAAAGCAACAATTTGTCAACAACTATATTATTTGGTGATCAAGAAGCAAATGTAATATAGGCTTATTTATTGCATTTTAGTTACATCTTAGAAAATTAGTTTGGTTTAACAAATAAGCCATTATAATTTTACCATTTAAAATAAAGAGAAATAGCCTCCCAGTTAATGTTTTTGCACAAACATCTGATTTTCCAAAACAAATTATTAATATTAAATAGCTATCTATATAATTTTAATATCAAAATTTAACAAAGATCATATTAAAAGATAATTATAGCCCCCATTAACATAATTGCAGTAATTCTAAGCAGAATATGTTTTGAAATGACAAGTTTGGTTTCTTTCAGAAATGCAAGATTGGTTCAATATAAGAAAAAGCATTAATGCAATTCACATTAACAAATTAACCAAAAAAAGACCATATGTTCATCTTTGTAGAAGCAGAAAAAAAAGTAACAAAATCCAACATTCATTCATGATTTTTAAAAAACTATTAGACAACTAGAAAAAGGAGAAAACTTTCCTAACCCAATAGACAATAGACATAAAAATAGCACACATATCATACACACATGGTAAAACATTAAGAACATGTCTTTAAAATCATGAAAAAGACAAGGATGTCTACTATTATCACTCTATTCAACATTGTTCTAGCCTAGGTATTCACAGACAGACACATACGCAACACACACACACAAAGGTATGAAAACTGTAAAGAAAGAAAGAAAGCTTTTACAGATAATACAGTTATTCAAGAAGAAAAACCAGGTCAGGCACGGTGGCTCATATCTGTAATCCCAGCACTTTGGAAGGCCTAGGTGGAAGGATTGCTTGAGCCCAGAGGCAACATAACAAGACCTCATTTCTACAAAAAAAAAAAAAATTTTTTTTTTTAATTAGCCAGGTGTGATGGTGCTCACCTGAAGTCCCAGCTACTTGAGAAGCTGAAACAGGAGGATTGCCTGAGCTCAGGAGGTTGAGGTCATGTGAACTGTGATCATGCCACTGCACTCCAGCCTGGGCAACAGTGAGAGACCCCCAACTCGAAGGAAGGAAGGAAAGAAAGAAAGAAAGGAGGGAGGGAGGGAGGCCAAACATAATACAAGCTATCTTAAATTATAAAAAGAATTTAAGTTATTTAAGAGCAATTAATTAGAAAATGTAATTTTAAAAGTAATATTTACAATAGCAACAGAATTATAAGGTTTAGGAATTAGCCTAATTAGCCGGGCATGATGGCACACACCTGTAGTCCCAGCTACTTGGGAGGCTGAGGCTGTGGTGAGCCATGATCATGCCACTACACTCCAGCCTGGACAAGAGGGTAAGACCCTGACTCAAAAAATGAATAAATGAATAAAATAATATATACATGAATAAAAGGAATTAACCTAATAAAAGTTGTGTAAGATCTTTATGCAAAAAATGTGGACATTTGTTTGAAAGATATTGAAGTGACAAAAAATAGAGTAGTAGCACACTATGTGAGTCATAGTTCTTCAGAGAAACAGACATACATATATGAGGGACTTCAAAAAGTTCATGTAAAATGCACGCATATTATAAAAAATTATGTGTAGATTGCAAATAGTTGTTTTTACATAAAAATAAACTCATATTAACTTGTCACAGCATGTCTGAAAAGGATCAACTCTGAGGCTCTAAGAACATATCGGTTTGAAAAGAGTCCCTATCAGAACAACATGAGTTCTGCTAAAATTGAAACAGAAACAAACATCAAATTTAAGACGAAGTTTGGGTAGAAGAATGCTGAAATTACTGTTTCATTATGAAAAAGTTGCAAGGGCAGTGCTCCAAAGAAATCAGCAGCTTATAAATGGAAAGCTTGTTTTAAGAAGAGATGACATGATATTGAAGATGAAGCCCACAGTGACAGACCAACCACATCCATCTGCATGGAAAAAATTAATCTTTTCATGCCCTAATGAAAGAGGACTGACAATTAACAGCAGAAGTAATAGTCAACACCATAGACATATCAGTTCATTCAGCATATACAATATTGAATTAAAAATTAAAGTCAAGCAAACATTTCACTTGATAGGTGCCAAAACCATTGCACCCAGATCAGCTGCATACGACAGCAGAATTTTCAATGGAAATTTTAAGCAAGTGGGATCAATTTTTCAAAGAGTTATAAATGGAGATGAAATATGGCTCTACCATTTTGATCCTGAAGACAAAGCACAATCAAAGCAATGGCAACCAAGAGGTGGAAGTAGTCCAGTCAAAGCAAAAGTGTACCAGTCAAGAGCAAATGTCATGGCAACAGCTTTTTAGGATAACAAAGGATTTCCCTTTTTGACTTTCTGGAGGGCCAAAGAACGATAACATCTGCTAATTATGAGGCTGTTTTAAGAAAGTTAGGCAAAGTTTAACAGAAAAAAATGCCAAGGAAAGCTTCACCAGAAAGTCCTTCTCCATCATGACAAACTCATTTTGCTCATCAAACAAGGCCAATTTTGTGAGATTCTGAAGGGAAATCATTAGGCATTCCCTTACAGTCCTGATCTGACTCTTTCTGACTTTTTTCTGTTTCCTAATCTTAAAAAAAAAAAAAAAAAAGAACCTATAAAGGTTAGTACAACTTTTATGGAAAGCAGTATGGGGATTACTCAAAGAACTAAAAGTAGATCTACCATTTAACCCAGCAATCCCACTACTAGGTATCTACCCTAAGGAACAGAGGTCGTTATATAAAAAAGACACCAGCACCACATGTTTATCACAGCACAATTCACAATTGCAAATACGTGGAATCAACCTAAATGCCCATCAACCAATCAGTGGATAATGAAAATGTGGTATATATACACCATGGAATACTACACATTCTTATTAAAAAACAATAGAATCATGTCTTTTGCAGCAATATGGATGGAGCTCAAGATTATCATCTAAGTAGATTGACTCAGAAACAGAAAACCAAACACTGCCTGTTCTCACTCATATGTGAGAGCTAAACGGTCACAAAGATGGAAATATTAAACACTGGGGACACCAAAAAGGAAAGAGGGGGAGGGGGTTAGGGCTCAGAAGCTACCTACAGGGCACAATGTTCACTCTCTGGGGAATGGGCCACTTGAGACCCAATCCCTACCACTACACAAAATGTCCATGTAACAAATACACATGTGTACCACCTGAATCTAAAATTTTAAAAATATTTTTTTAATCTATAAAGGGCACCCATTTTTTTTCAGTTAATAAAAAAACCATACAGTGATATGGTTAAATTCCCATGAGCCACAGTTCTTCAGGGATTGACTAAATTGCTGGTATCATCACTTACAAGTGTCTTGACCTTGATGGAGCAATGATGAAAAATACAGTTAAAATTTTTTATTAAGTTTATATTTTTTATTTTATCTCTTAATTAACTTTCTGTGAACTTTATGAAGTCCCCTCATGTATGTGCACACATGCATGCGCGCGCACACACACATAGAGATAGAGATGAGGGGGCATGGGGGATATGGTATTGGCACATGTGGTTATGGTAGCTGAGAAGTCCTATGATTCACTGATCTGCTGTCTGCAAACTGGAGGCCCAGGAAGTCCAGTGGTATAGTCCAGAGGCCTGAGTGCCAGAGAACAGATGGTGTAGATTCCAGTCAGGATCTAAAGGCCTAAGAACCAGAAGCATTAAGGGCAGAAGATAATGTTCCAGCCAAGCAGTCAGGCAGAAAGCAAGCAAATCCTCCGTTTCTCCACCTTTTTGTTTTATTCAGGCCCTCAAAGAATCAAATGATGCCCATCCATTTAGGAGGAAAATCTACTTTACTCAGTCTACTGATTCAAATGCTAGACTCTTCTGGCAACATCCTTAAAGTCATACAGAATAATGTCTAACCAGATAGTTGAGGATCCTGTGATTCAGACAAGTTGACACGTACCATCTATCATATGAATCATCTTCAAATGGATCTCAACCCTCTATCAATTTATCATCGATTCAATGCAATTCTAACATAAAAATCCCAACAGTGCTTTTCATTGAACTTTACAAGCTAATTCTAAAAATTATGTACAAGAGAAAAGGGACAATAATAAGCAAGATTTTACTGAAAAAGATCATGGTGTCTGGGTGGCACTATGTGGGAAGACAGCATATTTACCATTCCATATATCAAGACTTATTATAAAAATATAGTAATTGAGACAATACTGACACAGGATAAGCAAATAGACCAGTGGGACATAACAGGCAGCACAAAAACAGACCTACACATAAAAAAGATAAAAGCCCACCTTGATATCTGACTATAGCAGCATGGTAGCTAAGTATAGAAAGGATGGGCTATTTGATAAAAGGTCTTGGAACAATTTGTTATTCATATGGAAAAATATCAAATAGCATCCCTAGCACCATACAACCCACTGTAAACAAAAGTGAATTTCATGCGGATTAATTGCTTTAAAATGAAATGTGCATAAGCTTGACCTAATGAGAAAATCAGGATGAGACAAGAAAAGGTGGAGTAAAAAATAAAACTCACTTACTCTTCACCCCTTACAGGTTATATTAGTTTTCTCTAGCTGCCATAACAAATTAACACAAATTTAGCAGCTTAAAATAACATGAATTCATTATTTCATAGCTCTGTATGGCAGAAGTGGCATGAATCTTACTGAGCTAAAATCAAGGCATTAGCATGCCTGGTTGCTAGGCTGTGTTCTTTTCTGGAGACTGTTGGGGAGACTCTGTTTTTATTTATTTCTTTATTTGTTTGTTTGTTTATTATTTTTATTTTTTATTTTGAGTAGGAGTCTCACTCTGAAGCCCAGGCTGGAGTGCAGTGGCACGCTCAGGCCACTGCAGCCTCCACCTGTTGGGTTTAGTCAAACCTCAGTCTTCCAAGTAACTGGAACTAGAGACGCACCCCACCACAACCGGCTAATTTTTTGATTTGTTGTACAGATGAGGGCTCCTCAAGTTGCCCAGGTTGGTCTCGAACCCCTGAACTCAGGCAATCCTCTCACCTCTGCTTTCCAAAGTGCTGGGATTACAGGTGTGAGCCACCGCGCCCGGCTGAGACTTTGTTTTAACACACATTCAGTTTGTTGGCATAATTCAGTTCTATGCAATTGTAGAAACAAAGTCCTTGTTTCCTTACTGTCTGTCAGCTAAGAGAGGCAGCCCATATTCTTTGACTTGTGGCCCCTTTCTTCTGTCTTCAAAGCCAGAAATAGAGGATTTAGTTCATCTCATGTCTCATTTCTCCTGCCTTCTCTTCTGCCAAATCTCAAACTTTTCTGCCTACTTCTATTTTTATCTCCCCATCTCAAGGTCTCTAACATTAATCACATGTACAAAGCCCCTTTTGCCACACAATGTTACATATTCACAGGTTCTGGGGATTAGGACATGGGCATCTGTCAGGGACCAATATTCTGCCTACCACACAGGGAAATCTGTTTCACGTTTGCACTAACACAATGTGTAGCTTGAGCATATTTACACAGTGTCTCAGTCCAGCAGGCAAGGGCAAAGGGGAGACTAGGTAGAAAGTATCTCCTGTCTTCTCATATTCGTTCTGCTTACTTGTACTTAATTATTGGGTTTTCCTTACTAGGATGCATGAGGCTGAAGCAAACAGGAAGATAAAGAAATCAGAATCGATTTCTTAACACCCAATACTAATCCAATAACTGGAACAAATGCCTTTCCTCTGCCTACTCTTGAACCATCTAAAGTTTAGAGAAGAGATAAAAAGGCAAGAAAAAAGTGGGAGCAAAATATAAAGTCATTTTTAAAAACAGCATCATATTTCCCCCTTCCTTAAGAAATCAACTCAAGAAATTTCCATACTTGGGGGTGGTAAATGAGGGGAAGAGCTTAGTTCATCTGAGTCATTTATTGGATGTCATTATGTACCGCACACAGCATTACACGATTTACAAACCTTTCTTAATTCTTGAACACTACCTATATAGTATATGTGTATAGTCATTACCCTGTAAATGAGAAAAGTCAGGCTCAGAATGATGGTCATTTACCTGAGGGAACAAGTGTCAGAGTTATACATAAAACTAGATCTGCTGGCTGCCCCAGTCCAAGAAAATGTCCTCTCCCTGACTTTCCCTAACAAGAAGGCAAGTTTAAAGCTTGTTATAATCCTCAAACTGTACCCTTCAGGGTCTTTAAGTAGCAGTCTTGGTGCTATTGCCCTCCTTCCCCAACCTTTCTCTTGCCCCAGATGTTACAGTGACTTCTTAATGCCAGTCTGGAGTTATTTGCCTTCTTGTAATAAATACATATTTATTTTTTCTGTACAATCATCCCCAGACTGATTTTGTTATCATTCAGGTTAGTTCTTTTGTGATGAAATACTGGACTGTGGGCCTTAATTTCCTTTTATTTCTTTTCTTCTTCTTTTTTTAAAAATTAGATTGTATCTCACTATGTTGCCCAGGCTGGTCTCAGACTCCTGGGTTCAAGTGATTCTCCTGCCTCAGCCTCCCAGAATGCTTGGATTACAGGTGCAAGCCACCACACCCAGCTTCTTTTCCCCTTTTTAAAAAGAGACCACTTTATTGAGGTCTGATTGAGATATAAAAATCTGTATTTAATAAATACAACTTCACGAGTTTGGAGATAAGTCCTTTTTCTTCTCTTTCTTTGTTTTCTATTTTAGCACTAGCCTCTGGACGAATCTCTGTTCAGATTTAGAGGAACAAGGTGACCTAGTTATTACCACAGAGCCCCCTCACTGTCATTTCTGTCTCTTCAAGGAGTTATGGTTATCAGAAAAAAGCCCATTAACAACCTCTGCTTTATTTCTGTGGTGAGAATGAATCAACTCTAAAATTTCAGCATGAAATCCCAACGCCTTACCAAAGGTACAAGGCCCTGTTGCCTTGCTCTTGCCTATCTCCTTGGCTGCATCTTGTCACTATACACCCCTTACTCTGCTCCAGCCACACTGGCCACACTTACTCTGATCCAGCCACACACCAGATCTTGCATGGTCGCTCCACACACAGTGCTCAAAGTTCACCTCCAGTCTTTCTACCCCTAGCCCCGTGAGCTTCTGAGCTCTTGAAATGCTAGTCTGAACTGAAATGTGCTGGAAGTAGAAAATATACAACAGATTTTTAAGAGTTAGCAGGAAGAAAAGAATGCAAAACATCTCATTAATAATTCCATATTGATTATATATTGAAATAATAATATTTAAACATACGTTGGGTTGTTATTACAATTAACTTGACTGTTTCTTTTTACGGTTTGCAACGTGGCAGTTCAAAACTTTAAAATTGCATTCACGGGTCACACTCTATTTCTCTTGGACAGTGCTATTCTACCTCCTGACCCTCTTTCTCTTCTCTGTGGCACTTACACTGTGTGGAATTCCAGTATCCATGCTCACCTGTTTAGTGTCTTTCTCAGACAAATAGAATGTAAGACAGGAAACTTGCCTGTCTCATGCACACCTGATTCCCAGTCACTTAGGAGCCTGAAGGATAGTAACAACTCAAAAACTTGTTTAGTTTTTAAGTCGGGGCTCTCTGTCGCCCAGGCTGGAGTGAAGATCAAAACTCACCGCAGCCTCCAACTCGTGGACTGAAGGGTTCCACCCTCCTCAGCCTCCCGAGTAAGCTGGGACTACAGATGTGTGCCACCACGGCCAGCGAAATTTTTAATTTTTTTTGTAGAGACGAGGTCTCACTCTGTTGCCCAGGCTGGCCTCAGACTCCTGAGCTCAAGCGATCCTCCCTCCTCGGCCTCCCAAAGTGCAGGGGTTACAGGCGGAAGCCACAGCACCTGGCCTCAATAAATGTTTTTTGAATGAATGACCTTACACTTCTTTCTCAGTTGAAGACCGTGAACTCTGTGGTGCCCCTAGCACTGACCCCGTGCCCTTGACCGTGGGAGCAGGACTGGTTGGACACCAACACTTGAAAAAAACCTCTTTCTCCGTCCAAGGAACTGTTCATACAAAGCAAAGGTGACAGAAGGAGCACCCTGGCTCCTCGATCCTCTTGCCGCTGGAAGACACGCCCCAAGGCCCGTCCCCGGGCACTTCTCCCTCCCGCCGCACGGCGGCGTCTCGCGGGCGTGCGGCGGCCGATGGTACAGTCCGTCCTCCCCGCGCTCCTTGGACAGTGAGCTCTTCCGGTCGTAGAAAAGCATTGTGGGAACGCGGGGCGGCCTTTCCTGCCTTTCACGCGGCTTGCTGGCTGTTTCTGCGCGGTCCCGGGGATGGCGGGTGTCCCTGGCCGCGTGGCCTCCCACGCCGCGGCGCCAGGCAGAGGGGGCGACCAATCCCGGCCTGGCGAGGCGTCTGCGGCGGCCGAGCCGCGTCGGGGATCCCGGGCCGTGGGCGCGTGGAGGGCAGCGGCCTGGCCCTCGCCACGTTCCCGAGGGAACTCGGGACACTTGCTTAGGTGGCTTTGGGTTTATCGATCGCCGGCTGTGTACCGGGTCTTTCTATCGTGCGAGTGAAAAGGCTGCACTGCATAAGTCTGTCGTGCTGCCCTGCCCCGCCCCGGTGTGAAATAACTCCACGTGGTGGCTCACGGTGCCGAGAAGAACTGTCTCCAGGTGCCGAACTTGGCGGAAGTTGAGTGAATGTCACCAACTTCGCAGGTGAGTTTTAACGTTCGAGAAAGACCAGTTGCCTCGGGGTTTGAAGGATTTTCAGAGAAAATTTCGCTTACGATTAAAAATCTGACTTGATAATGAAGACTGAAACGCAAAGATTCAGTTTCGCTTTCTTTCGGGGCCCCCTTTCCAGCTCTAATCAGCAGGTTCATCTCGGCCAGTCGGAAGCCTCCGGTTTCACGTAGCCTTTGTGTTGCCCATTCACTTTGGAAGCTAGTGGATGTGGTGTCAAAAAAGGCACAAATTAAACGCTTTGCAGCTTTTTCCTGCCCTTAAATTTGATATCTTTGGTGTAGGAGCTGCATAAGTAACAGTTCATGCTTTTATATTAATTTGTTTTCATTTGTGATCTTGACTCTGCCGGCGTCTTAACTAATTTTTGCCCAGGTGGAAGACGGTTGCCTGAAGCGTACACTGCTGTTAGCTCAACACCATCTGGGAGCACAACGGTGACTTAAGGTAGGGTGAGTTTTTGTTGAAGAAGTTACACCATAAAGGAAAACTGGGGTGCCTTCTATAGTATTAAATGCGTGTTGGCGGCTCACTAGTACTAGCACTCCTGTACATGTAGTTAAGAATGTAACAGCAAATGGGACAGAAGCTTCCCAGAGAGACAATATACATAGCACTGGCAGGCTGGATGTGTTTGTGTAGTAGCTACATTTTTTTTAACTTGAGAGTCAAATCCAGAAATGTGTGATTTGTGCAATTCTGAGGCGTGTGAGAATTTATCATTACCAACTTTTAAGATGTGACACATAGATATTTGGTTGTCAAATTGAGAACTTTATTTTTTCTCTTAGGTTGTACTCCGTGAGGATTTTGAAAATATGACCTTCATAAGAGTTGCTTGGATCATTTAAAGTTCCCAGGAGCCTAAGGAATACTGAAACAGTTGACGTTGTATAATTCACAAATATACATTTATAACTGAGGATATGAATAAATATTTTAATGTGTTTGAGGATTCGTGTTTTAAGTGATTAACTGCCAGAAACCCAGCTTTTCTATTACTGAAATATTAAAAAAGGGTTTCTTCTCCCCCTTCCCCTAGCAACTTAAAATTGGTATTCACTGCAACCACAGTATTTGATAGCCTTTAAGATAGCTTGTGCTTGGCCAAAGAGAAGTGCTTTCTTCCAGTGACACAAATAATGACAAGTACTAGAATAGCTGGTTTTGGGGTCACAAGTGTTTTGCCACACTCACAGCATACTTTGTTTTTCCAGCTAGACTGTACACTTAAGGTTGGCATATCTTCTGCCTTCACTTTGCAGGAAAGAACAAATAAGTGTGTTCAGGCATTCAAAACAATTTATTGTAAGCACTGTACTAGGAGCTGAAAACACGATAGACAAGCACAACACAGTTCCTCCCCTTGGAAGCTTACAGCCAAGTGGGAAGAATAGAACGTCCATTAGGAGATGAGTCCATGATAGGATTTGACCAAGTCAGGGAAACCTGAGAAAGCAGAGTTGAAGCCGAAGGTAGGTACTTTTTGCAAGGCAGAATTGGGGGAGTGACATGCAGAAGCCTTGGGCTAGAAAAAAGAGACATCTGTCAGTTTGGGCTGCTTTCCCTCTTCAGTGCTCTGGTTTAGAATTGAGTGCTTAATGAGACTTGTTAGATGGCCATGGAACATAGGAGTGCTACAAGCTGAGGCTGAAGAGGTAGATAAAGCAGCTAGACCACTTTCTCCAGCTTTGTTCAAGCAAGAAAAACCTGTAGTAGGAAATTAGATTTGCAAGAAAAGGTGGTCAAATTAGGCTGCTGCTCTTGTCTAGGCAAAAGATGGCCAGCTAGGACCAGTGATGAAATTAGTGACAGAAGGCTGAGGACAAAGCTGACTGGACTTGCCAATACTGGAGGAGCCCATAACTGCTGGGTGTCTAGAATGTACACTGACAAGCATAATACTAGATCCAGCTGTGGGGCAGCATTTAAACAGCTGAATTTGAATCAGCTTTGTGAAGTCCTCTTCCAGCAGAAGTGGCCTCTGCAGTCAAATACTACTCGGTAGTCTAAGCTACAGAAACAAACCTTAAGGCCATGGGTATAAGTCACATCTGCCTGGGAGAGGGCGGGTCTGAACTAGTTAATGGCAAGGTGGAACATGAGCTGTCAGGATGATAGGGAAAAAAGGGTCACATGAAATTAAGTGATTTTGGTGGAGTAGTGGGGGGGAATCTATATTAGAGATGTTTTAAAATTGAGGGCACTGACAGGTGAGTTGATAATCCTTTTAAGAAAATTAGCTGAAAACAGGAGAGAGGAAAATGATAGAAGCTAGAGAAGGATGCGTGGTTGAGGAAGATGGTTTGTTTATTAGATCTTAGTCTTAAAACCAGGTAACAAGGATCTAGCTGAAAGGGTGGATACATTAATATCAAAGACAACAGGAATAACCCAAGAAGGCTGGGAAGGATGCCATCCAAAGCACAGGTGGAGGACAGGAAAGAGGGTCGATGACAGCTATGGAGAGGGCTGTGTGATAAGGGGAAGATATGTCCTGCACATTTATTTTCTCTGTAGGCTGCAAAATCATCTGTGTCCAAAGTAGTCACTGGGGAGAGCTCATGAGTTGGGTGGCCAGGCAGAATAGAAGGACCATTTAAGGATGAGGGGCAGGTTAACTGAAATCCACAGACTCTGAAAACACACAAGGACACTTTAGAAATTAAAAGCAACACTCAAAAAAGGCTTTTTACATCATATGTAGAACACCACAAAATACAGTATTACAAAGAACTTAATAGTTGTATGAATAAAAATATCTGCAGTCTGAAAATGATGCCTCAGTTCTTGTGCATATGGGCACTAGTTGAGAACAACCCAGAGTGGGGAAAACCATTTTCCTCCCACTTGGGGTACTAGTGCACAGCAAGCTAGCTGCAGTCCAGAATTTCAGAATGTTGATCAGATGCATCTGTTCTTGGTTGCAGTAGACACAGACAAGATGCTTAGAACCAAATGGTTGTCCTGTTTCAGGAAGGAAAATGTGGCATCAAGTGACTTTTACAAAACTAGTATCTTCCAGTTAAAAAGCCCCTTCGGCGCAAGTATGCTATAGTTAAACTGCTAAAAGCAGCAAAAGATGCTTATTTTCTTGTGTTGAAGAAACACTTGCAGGTCCAAGATACTTGAATCAAATTATCTAATTCACAGTTTAAAAGTACCAGTGGCACACACCCTTCCCACCCCACCCCTCACCCTTCACCAGGATCAAGTCTCTATCTTGAGGCGGGAAGCTTGGATGGTTTTTATTGTCTTTGCAGTGTGTTTTCCAGTCAGATTGCTTGTAGATGTCTGAGATTTTTCTTCAATCAGGCTATCTTTAGACCCATTTCTTCTCTAAAATAACATACATTTGAAAAATACAAGTTCAGAAGGAAATACAGCCAAATCAAGTATTTTTATTATTAATACATCAAACTAAGCTGCTCTTAATTTTAAGATACCAAGTTATAATTCAAAAGTTTCACAGTACCAAAAGCTGTTCAACAAATAATCCGTCCAGATAGTTAACTATGCAGGATAAACAACAAAGTTTATGTGTTTAATCGTTTAATGTATAGTCTGACAGTTTTGTGCATGAGGACTTTATTCATGAAATTTGAAATTCATTTGGGCTAAACATAACCAACCTATAAGAAGCAGTTATCGGCCAGGCGTGGTGGCTCACACCTATAATCTCAGCACTTTGGAAGGCCAAGGTGAGAGGACTACCCGCACCTGTGGGTTCAAGACCAACCTGGGCAACTTGGCAAGACCTCATCATTGTAATAAATCAAAAACATTAACCAGGCATGGTGGTGCATGCCGATAGTTCCAGCTTCTTGGAAGGCTGAAGCAGAAGGGTCACCGGAGCCCAGCAGGTTGAGGCTGTGGTGGCCGGGAGCGTGCTACTGCCCTCCAGCCTGGTTGACAGAGTGAGACTCCAACTCCAAAAAAAAAAAGAGGCAGTTATCTTTCATGTGTTCCTATGACAGACTTAATTTGTTTTACTGACATTCAAAAAAGCACTGATGTATAACAATTCAGCCTAGTATGGGAAGTATAATTCTATTTGGGATGGAAGATTGCTAGGCAGCCAGAGGTGGCAGGAAGAGTATATCAGTGCCTGTGAGAGAACATAACAATTATATAGCAAGGCCAGGCGTGGTGACTCTTGCCTATAATCCCAGCACTTTGGTAGGCTGAGGCGAAGGGATTGCTTGAGCCCAGGAGTTCCAAACCAGCCTGTGCAACACGGTGGGATCTTGTCTCTACAATAAATCAAAAAATTAGCTCGGCGTGGTGCGTGTGCCTGTTGTCCCAGCTACTTGGAAGGCTGAAGCAGAAGGACTGCCTGAGCCCAGGAGGTTGAGGCTGCGGTGACCACCCGAAATATCTAAAGTGATCAGTCATTGCACTCCAACCTTGACCCAGAGTGAGACTCTGGGTAAAAAAAAAACCCATATATATTCAGAAAAGGAGCTGGGAGGTGACCTAAAAAAACACTACCTTGTTAAGTTTATCTAGGATTAAATTGTCCCTTCTGTCTGCAGACCTTAAGGACTAATTAAGTAAACTGAAACAAGCCCCAAATCCACCCCACTCTTAGTAGGCTTTGTGTGAAAAGGAGAGGTGAAGTGCAGGGCAGGCCACTGCCAGAACTTGGGCAACATCATGATGGACCTTAGGAAACACAATTCTGCTTCCATTGGTCACTCCCACCCCTTCTCCACATGACAGCCAGATTTAGTGGCTTCCTCTTGGCACTTAGAATAAAATCCAAACTCTTCCCACGGCCTTCAAGGCCCTGAGTGATTCTTCCCCTTATGGTGCTCAGGCATCTTGGTCTTTCAGCTCCTCAAATCCGGTCCCTTCCAGAGTCAGCATTTTCCCCATGCTCTTCCCTCAGATGACCCTTCCACCCACTCACTGGCTGGCTCCTCACCTGCTAGGTCTCAGCTTTCAAGACCAATTTCTGAGATGGCCTTCTCTAACCACCCTAAATATCTAAAGTGAGGTCGCCCTGCTGGTTCTCTAGCTCAGGCCTTGGTTTTCTTGTAATGTGCACTCCCAGTTGTTTTACCTGTTTACTTTATGTACTATATGTCTAGACAAAGGTCACAAAACTTTTTTTTGTAAAGAGCCAGACTGTAAACTACATCCCATCTGTGCCACATATTACTGGTTTCTTTTTTTTTTCCAAACAGGGCTTTAAAAGTGTAAAAACTATTATTAGCTACTGAGCTGCACAAAAACAGGCAGCAGACTAGATTTGGTCCACAGGCCATGGTCTGCTGACTATTCAGACCAGTGCTTGACACTCCTTGGATGTGGTCCTTGGATATTTGTTGAATTCAAAATCAAAGGTGTCTCAGAGACAGGCTTAGAATCAGTGCCATTGATCAGAAGATGTATGTGATTTGTTCTTGTGCCAGCAAAGTGAAAGCTATCCTTTCAAAACATAATGTGTCTAAGTTGTCTTTAGATTCCTGAATGGAAATAAAAATTTCTATTTGTGTTGAAACCAACTAAAATAGAAGACAAAAATTCTGAAAGATAACTGCTTATTAATCACACAATAACCCTAAGAGGTAGGTTATCTCTACACTATAGAGAAATTGAGGCTTAGAAGTTAAGAAGTAGGCTCAAAGTCACACAAAAAGTACACAGAGATGAGGTGATAACAAATAACACAGGTTGATCTGAATGCAAAGCTGAAATATTAACCATGAAAATAATTTTGAAAATTTGCTATCCACTTTAAACATATTGTCTGGACAATCTATTAGCTCTCCCAGATTTATCTAATCAAAGCTTATGCAGATTGTAGTAGAAGCTATGTTTTTTTGTTTTTTGTTTTTGAGTCAGAGTCTCACTCTGTTGCTCGGGCTAGAGTGCAGTGGCATGATCACAGCTGTGATCATGGCTCACAGCAGCCTTGACCTCCTGGGATCAGGTGATCCTTCCACCTCAGCATCCCAAGTAGCTGGCACTACAGGCATGCACCACCACACTCAGCTAATTTTTTTTTTTTTTTTTTTTGTAAAGATGAGGTCTTGCTTTGTTGCCACCACTGGTCTTGAACTCCTGGGCTCAAGCATTCTGCCTGCCTTGGCCTCCTAAAGTGCTGGGATTACAGGTGTGAGCCACTATGCCCAGAGAGAAGCTGTGTTTACTGCTCAGATCTCCATTCCAGACTGATACACTCATTCCTCCAGTTGCTGGGAGTGTTGGCTGGCTTGCAGCTCAGAACTGAGCCCCTCCCCAGGAATTGCCCTCTGCTGAAGAGAACCCCCTCCCGGGAGTATCCATTGACTGCTGTATGGTGAGTGTGAGCCTGTAAAGGTTCAACCCCTTATCTCAAGGTAGATGAACTGAAGAGCCACCTCAGCTCCAGAGTTTTCTAAGAGATGACTCTTGCCACCACCCAAAACCTCTCTTACTCCCCAACAAGTGCTGATCCCAAGGGCACTTTCCAATAAACTTCCTGAGTGCAGATCTCCATCTCAGAATCTGTTTCTAGGGAACCTAACCAAAATTAGCATGTCATTGATAAAAATGAAACAGGGCAAACAAAGGGCAACACATGATGGATACTGCTGGTGTCTGGCTTCTCAGTCAGACAGTCCATGAACTCCCTGGATTTATATGCAAAGCTATTTATGTGCTTGCCTGCATTTTTATGAGAAGAGAGAGAGTAGCTATAACTGGCTCTTCTAAGGCATCCATGATTCAAACCAGAATGAAAACCATAACACTGGAAACAATAGGCTGACACTGATTCGTCATAAACATCAACTTTAAGAGTGGTTGTTTGACCAGATAGAAATTCTTCCAACTGTCTTATTCAGCCCACTTTTTTTTCCATCTCATTAAAAAAATATACCATGAGAGATGATGTCAAACGCCATCCTGAATTATGTTTGCTATGGTGCTCTTCTGAAATATCTAATTCAGTTGAGTGTTAAATTGACCTTGTTAAGGCAGCTAGGTGCTCTGCTATGTCCTTGAATTCCTTTTAACCACATTTTTTAAGCATTTCCAGGATGAAAGCAATTGTCTTTGATGGAGAAGGCAGAGATAACATAAGACTTGAGTCATTCTTCTTTCTGCTATCAGTTAACAATAGAGCATTTGGCCCCTGTGAGTCTATAACTTTCTCTTTGTTTCTCTGGCTCAAAAAAATTAGTGCAGCTATTGTTTCTTTTCCTGGCTCCAAACGGTCTTACAATCTTTATTATCCTTGGCTTTGCCCCACTACCTCTACCTCTTATTCCTAACATAACTCTTCCCAGATGCATTCTTCCTTCCTTCTCCTTCCGTGTTTTCTACACGTTCTCTTCCAATATGGAATTCTTAGAATGAAGTTAAAGATTCACTGCCTTCCCTCCCCAAAACACAAAGTGCTTCTCAAAATTGTGTCAGGAAAACGCCTTAAAACCGTATTGTTACTAACCTGCTGAACTGTAGAGCCACCAGAACCCTGAGCATCCGAAGAACGGGTCACCGGAAGTGGCGGTACGAGATCTGTTTTGGAACTGCAGAGAGGGAGTTTTGGAATTAATGATTGGAACAGGGCCTAGCATCTGAAATTAAGTTGGAAGAGGGCTACAGTGTAGATACAGAACGTTTCCATCAGCACAGAAAGCTCTTTTGGACTGGGCTGTGGTGGCGCCATGGTAGTGGCGAGGTACTGAAGGCCAGCCCACTTACTTCACTTCCGACAGAACTGATCGCTCTCCATCTGAACACTGGGACCTGCGGTACTGGCGGTAGCTGCGTGGCGAATGAGAATGCCTGATGCGGATTGGGTCACCTTGAGTCCTGAACAAGCAACCAAAAAACATGGGCATACACCCCAGAAGTCAGAACAGATAACTTGTAGTTCTCCCTTAATATTGAAACCGCAAAGAAATAATGACTTTCACGAGTTTTCAAAAGAACCTGATATCTGACAAGTAATTACTAACTGCAATATATGAGTTCAAACAACTCAACAGCAAAAAAAAAAAAAAAAAAAAAAATTCAGATTTAAAAACAGGCAAAAGATCTGAACAGACGTTTCTCAACGTCAGTCATCAGACAAATGCAAATCAAAAACACAATGTGATATTATGATATCATCTCACCCCACTTAAAACAACTTTTATCAAAAAGATAGGAATAACAGATGCTGGTGAGATGAGGAGAAAGGGGAACGCTCGTACATTGTTATGTACAGCCTTATGGAGAACAGTATGGAAGTTCCTCGAAAAACTAAAAGTAGAACTGTCATATGATCCGATAATCCCACTAGGTATATATCCAAAAGAAAGGAAATCAATATATTGAAGACAGATCTGCACTCCCATGTTTATTTGAATTAATTAATTAATTTTTCTTTTTTTTTGAGTTGTAGTCTCACTCTGTCACCCAGGCTGGAGTGCAGTGGCAAGCTCACGGCCACCACAGCCTCAACCTGCTGGGCTCAGGTGATTCTTCCACCTCAGCCTTCCAAGTTTCTGGAACTGCAGGCGTGTGCCATCATGCCCACTAATTTTTCTTGATTTATTCGTGTAGACAAGGTCTCACCAAGTTGCCCAGGCTGGTCTCAAACCCCAGGGCTCAGGCAATCCTCTCTCCTTGGCCTCCCAAAGTGCTGGGATTACAGGCTTGAGTTACCACGCCTGGCTACCATGCAGCACTATTCACAACAGCAAGATACAGATCAACCTAAATGCCCATCAACAGATTAAGGAATAAAGAAAACGTGGTGTATATACACAATGGAATCTTTTTTCAGCCATAATAAAGAATGAAATCTAGTCATTTGTAGCAACATGGATGAGGTTGAAGGACATTATGTTAAGTGGAATAATCTAGGCATAGAAAGACAAACATTACATCTTCTCACTCATATGCAGGAGCTAAAAAAATGGATCTCATGAAAACAGAGAGTAGATTGGTGGTTACCAGAGAGATGAAGGGGAAAAAAGAATATAAGGGCATTATTGTCACTGATCTGTACATTTAAAAATAGTAAAGATGGTAAATTCAATATTTTACCTCAATCAAAAAGTTAAAAAAAAAAAAAAGGAACTTGACTCCTCTGGGCTTTGAAAGCCTGAATGACTTACATTTCACAAGTTAACAAAAGAAAAGTGCTCCCTTGAACATATGTGAAAATGAGGCTCTTTACAGAATTACACGTGTGCATGTGTATTTTTACACGTATTTTTAACTATAAAATTTTAAATGAAAATTATTCCCCACAGTTGAATTCTTTCTAGTAGTGTGGAAGAAAAAAACTACAATGTTGACAAAATGGCATTTCTATCAAAGAAAGTTCGTCATTGTCTACTAACGTGAAGGAGTCAATCTTTACTAGAAAAATTGCTAAGAGAGTGGATCTTAAATGTTCTCACCACAAAAAAGTAATAATAGGTATGTTAAATTAGCTTGATTTAATCATTTTGCAGTGTATACATATATCAAAACATCACACTGTACACTATACCTTAATTTTAAAAAATAATTCACGCTTATAACCCTGCACTTTAGAAAGTCAAGGCAAGAGGATTGCTTGAGCCCAGGAGTTTGAGACCAGCCTGGGCAACAGAGTGAAACCTCGTCTCTACAAAAAAAAAAAAATCAAGAAATTAGCTGGGCATGGTGGCGCATGCCTGTAGTCCCAGCTACTCAGAATGCTGAGGTGGAAGGATTGCCCAAGCCCAAGAGGTCAAGGTTGCCATGAGCCATGGTAGACAGAGTGAGACCACAAATTAAAAAAAAAAAGAATTCAAAGCAGGCCTAAAGATGAGTCAGAGAGTGGCGGGGATGTACCAACTGCCATTGGAATGGAGTGGGAAAGAAACATGGGTTACAAAAGGGAAATAAAGCTGGCACTCATCTTGTCTTCAACCAACCAAGGCAGAGAACACAGTAGAACTCGTTACGGTGCATCCTACTAGGGTGCTGGTTACTAGAGAATCCTGTTATGCTTTCATGAAGCCTGTTCAGTATGCTAGTTCTATGATAGGGACTGTCCTGGGCTTAAGTGATGGGAGTTTGTGTCAACATAATTCTCCTTATGTTAAAATAATGCATAAAAATTAATTTTGTTACCTATGAATGAAGACCAAAAAAAATTATTTTAAAACTGACAGTAATCATCAAAAGCCCTCTTGTGCCTACCAAGTACAAACAGCAGCTAACAGGAAGCGATAGCATTTGTAGTACAGAATAAGCAGCTTTAATAACATCCTTTTCTACCTCTTTCCTTACGGTCACTTAATTTTGGTTAAAGGGTAAAGATAAGCACTTCATGGAACACAACTGAAGAGTAAAAATGAATCATTCATAAGCATGAATAAAGTTTGTAAGAGGATTTTCAAAGACATACTCACTCTATTTTAGTATACGGAATCTCTTTTAATTGTTCTTCTGACAATCCTGATGGATCCACAAGTTCCTTTCTAGACAGGAAATAAGCAAGAAAATTCTAGTGCAATGCTGGTATAAATGCTAATACATTTCACAATCAGCAGGTGAGTTTTCCTTTTCTAATCTTATAGTAAAACTAATATAAATATAAGTCAGGGACAAAGATATAGAAACTAAAATGGGTTCCAGGAAAAACAGGAAAACATTTTCTGTAGTTCTTTTGCCTTCTTTCAATTTCTTCCACATGCAGACTCTTTAGCCATTCCCCATTCCCCTACAAAAGATCTCCTTCTCTCCCATGTGTAGGTGTCTTTTTTCTTCTGAATTTGTTTTCCTTGGTATTTATTTGTAAACTATTGGCCTGAGGTCCATTTCCAGGTGAGGCTAAATGACCTTGGTTAAATGACCTTAGGTGACGAAGTGTCAGGGCTGCCTGGCCACTGTTAGCCTGGTGACCACCAGTGCCTCACATACCACGCAATCATGACAACGAAGACTTTGGGCAGGCTTCAGCCTGGTTGTCTCTGAGTGCCAGGGGTCTTTCTTATAACTGCATTAAAACGGCAAGGGCACTCAAACAATGAGAAAAAAATAGGTACTTACTGAATATGCTTCCATAACTCTTCTTTTGCTTGGATATCAGGGCTTCGCCTGTAAATTGAGAAAACAACACTCATCTTGGCAAACATGCTTCACCTAGCAACCTAATAGCTAACTTGAATAGTTTTCAGACTGTGGCATTCTTATTTGCCAGCTGAGACCGCACAAGGAAAGACTGGGCAGGGAGAGCTAATGTGATGGTTAGTATAAAGACACCAGGTAATTTATCTGCAACTGCCACTGAAGAAAAATCACGTAAGACCCAGTCATAACCAGAGCTACATTGAATGCAAGCACCTAGAACTGCAGGGCCATATCCACACACCCTCCAGTGGGGACTGTACAATGAATGTACAATGATTCAGAGCTTCTGTTTCTGATCCTTCTGGATACTTATACATAAAGACAAGAGAAGAACTCATCCCGATTCCAAAGAGTTCCAACATGATCTGTGATTACCTAGCAGAAGCAACAACCACAAGGGAAAAGTCGCTGGTGGGACAGCCCAGAGGGCAGACCATGTAGCAAGAACCTGTCTTTCATGTTACACCTGGTGTTGTATTTCTGCACCAAAGCTTGTGCCCACAAATGCTAGAACCTATCTGTAGCCTTGGCTCATGCTGCCACCCTCTATATGCCCTTTTCCATCCCTAACTATTAACCCCACAAGTCTTTTCTCCTCCAAGAACTACTTAAGTAGACATAATACCACTACCTTCAGCTTCTCAGAATGAAAAGGTCAGCATTCACATATCTGTACTCTCTGTAGTATCAACTATAACTCCCCACTGTAGCAACTGAAAGGACAGACTGAGAGTCGGAAATGCATTTTTTAATCTTATTCCTAAACCCTAATACAATGATGAGAAAGTAGAAGCTATGTTTTGGAGAAATGCATACTTTAGGTAAAAATTAACCTTGCTGACTTTGTCTTTTCAGAAACACAGACTTCCTGGTGCCAGGTATTGGAGGTGTCTTATAGTTTTTGTCAGTGGGGCCTGGCAGAAGTGGCAATCAGGCTTGCCTAGAGTAAAGGGAATTTACAAGGCCTAAGACATCATGCATTGGGCAAGGATTGTAGAAGTTATGAAACTTGTAATTATAAAAGTTATGCAGATCACAGGACTCGTGACCACCAGAGGGGGAGCAGGTAGGGATTCGATCTTCCAGTAGATTGGGCACTATCTAAAGGGAAGCCAAGGATCCCCTGAAGCTACCCACTGGGAATGCACAGGAGATAAGGGAAGTGCACCCTCCATTAGCTCTAAGGAATGTTGTTCAGGACAGTACAGGAGCACTAAAACTAGAATCCTTGTCACGCCCTTCTCTAGGGGCTATGATAATATGGACAGACATTAATGGGTCTCTGTGTCACAGGGTCTCCAAGACATTTGCAGGTGGTCGATAAGGAAGTCACGGTAGTCACACCTACCTGACTGCAACATCTCCAAGGAAAAGGATTTAAGCTGGGGCTCAAGGGGACTACAGGGCCACACTCATCTAGAGTATAGGCCTGCTTCCTGTCTGTGGGAAGTGAACATTTTTTAAATAAATCTTTTCTTTTTTCACCTCTTTGTGTGTTGCAATTTTTGCATTACTCGGATCTCTAGGTGTCAGCGTGTACCTCCGGCACACTGGCTCTGGGAGTGCTGTGCCCCCCCTTGCCTCTCCATCCATCCATCCACCCTCACCCTATCTGTACCCTAATAGCAATGAACACTACAAATTTATTATCACTACAATTGTTGCCACAGAATGAATTTTTTCCCCTAGTGAAAAAATAAGCTTTCCTCAGTCCCTTTATAAGAACAGAGGTCTAATAATGGGCCCAAAGAAAGCATCCAAAAACTAACAGTTAAAAGGACTGGAGCTAAGCAAAGCCATTGATTCTATGAAAATTTACATTATTCATTTGTGTTAGTATTTTGGGGGCTCAACATCACTTTCAACATACGATATCATCAATGTTCCCATTTTTTCCAGTTTATAAGGGCACCACAGGGGTGTTCTGGCAGGGCTTTCCAAGCCCATAGAGTATGATAAGCTACTTTCTAGCCTTTGAATTGATTAAGTGGTTTCTCCTTTGTGAGAAAAAAAATCTGTCTATAAAGACCTTTTAATCAACTCAAAGGAAACAGAACAGGAGGATGAGAAAGAAGGGTGAAGCCATAGTCTCACACCACGTATAGTATCATTAAGAATAAAATTGTATGCTTTAAAAAATAATAAAAACAGTTTCTTTGCAGAGGCCAGGCACAGTGGCTCATGCCTGTAATCCTAGCATTTTGGGAGGCCAAGGCGAGAGCACTGCTTGAGTCCAGGAGTTTGAGACCAGCCTGGGAAACATAGCAAGACCTTATCTACAAAAATAAAAAAAGTTAGCTGGGTATGGTATAGCACATGCCTGTAGTCCCAGCTACTTGGGAGGCTGAGGCAGAAGGATCACATGAGACTAGGAGGTTGAGGATGTGGTGAGTCATAATCATGCCATTGCACTCCAGCCTAAGCAAAAGAATGAGACCCTAACTCAAAAAACAAACAAAACCAAAAACTGCTTCTTGGTTTCCTATACAGAATCTGCCTTTCCCACATTTGGCTGGTCTGATTCACTACGTAATATGTTAACTCATTACTAGGTAATATGTTAACTCATTACTCATGTTAATGGTACTGTCAGATTGACAGAGAAGGTGCTAATATTAAAAAGCACTGAGCTGTTATTTCATTCTGAGAATAATGGTTCAGTTGTGACTACATCTCAGCATCTGATTCTCACAGAAAGTCACCCAATAGTCTAAAGTATGACATAACATCTAGGTTAGGAAGCTATTCTGACAATTATTCTTCAGGAGGGTGCCACAGTGAGGATATTAACTATCTTCACGTTCCAGCAGGGCTTCTCACCCTAAGCCCTACTGGCATTTCACTCACAATTCTTTGTTGTGGGAGGCTGTCCTGTACATTGTAGGATAATCAGTAGCCTCTGTAGCCTCTACCCTCTACATGCCAGTAGCACCTCCCCAGAGACAACCAAAAATGTCTCTGGATAATGTCCCCTACGGGGCAAAATTGCCTTCCATTGAAAGCCACTAGTCAAGGGTATAATCTCGGAATAAAGTGGCCACGGGTGGTAGAACTGAGAGGCCAAGTTACTGTAAAGATGTACTATGTGAATCTTGAAAAAGTGTTGGAGAGAGTGACTAAATCTTAAAAAGAATGAGGAAAGCTGTCCATAGGTGTGCTACATATAGAAAAATAAACATGCAGTCTAATATTAGTCTAGCTGGGCACGGTGGCTCATGCCTGCCATCCCAGCACTTTGGGAGGCCAAGGTGGGAGGATTGCTTAAGCACAGAAGTTCAGAACCAGTCTGGGCATCATAGTGAAACTTTGTTTCTACAAAAAAATTAGCCAGGTGTGGTGGCATATGCCTGTAGTCCCAGCTACTTGGGAGGCTGAGGCAGAAGGATCGCCTCAGCCCAAGAGATAGAGGCTATGGTAAGTCACGATGACAACTACAAGGAGGAGTGGTATCAGGTGATAGCATGCAATTCAAAGCTGAATGCTTTTAGGGGACAGAGGAAGAATGAGAAAAAGTAATGAGGGGCGATGAGGACATGCACCCTCTGGCCATCACACCAGGCCTAGCAGAGAGAATTGGTGAGTATGAACAACATATAAACAACTGGTAACAGTGGATGTATCTGAGTGCTGGAATTGCAGGTAAGTTTATTTTCTTATTTATACTTTTCTATTTTTTCTTTTTTTTTTTAAGCCAGGAGAATTTCTTACCTTACTTATCAGGAAAGGGTATTATCATGTTTTTAAACATTACTATTGCTATAATTTTACAGGAAATGCTTTTCATTCCCATCTCAGAATTAGCAGAAATGTTATCTTAATCTGAATGAGATCATCAGTCCTTCTGGCCATAAATATTGGTTCTAAAAGAATCAAGGAAGTTAGTTTATATCTTTAAATTCTATAACACCATAACAGTTATATGTTTAGCTAAACTGAGTTCTGAAATGGTTGGGAGTTTCAAACCATTTTAAAGCAAGGAAAAGTTCCAAAGCTAAAAAAAAAATGCTAATTTCCTGATTGCTGGGCCACGTGTGATTTACCAAATGTAAACACAAGCTCCATGTTAATGAGGAATGTATTATTTTTATTCTTACATCTGCACACACTTAATCAATAAATTAGAATGTATTCATGATCTGCTGCTCAACATCATCTTGTAGATTTAGAAAGCTGTGGAAATTTAACCATTTTTTAAAATCAAAAGACCCTTAATTATGCAGATGTTTTACTTACACTTTCCAAGTAAGTTCCTAAGGAAATAGAACCCTGAGTTGCCCACAGGTGTGATATATGTAGAAAAACAGACATGCAGCTTAATATTAGTCTAGTTGGGCACAGTGGCTCACACCTGTAATCACAACATCTTGGGAGGCCGAGGCAGGAGGATGGCTTGAGCCCAGGAGTTCAAGACTAGCCTAGGCAATAAAGCAAGACCCTCACCTCTACAAAAATAAATTAAAAATTAGCAGAGCATGGTGGCACATGCCTGTAGTCCTATCTACTCGGGAGGCTGAGACAGAAAGGATCGTCTGAGCCCAAGAGGTCAAGGCTGTGGCAAGCCATGATCATGCCACTGCACTCCAGCCTGAGTGATAGAGTGAGATCCCATCTCAAAACAAAACCTAATATTAGTCTAATATTTTCCAAAAGCATCCATCATCCACATCTTAAGCAAATATCCTACTTTAAATTAATTACAGAAATTAGTTTGATGAGACATCATTTACAAATCACTTTCCCTTCATCCAAAACGCTAAAAGAAAAATAGCACTTCACAAATCTACAAAAGATTTAAACTCCATTATTGCGTGTAATCTTTTTATATATATCCCACAACTCTCTAACTATATTATCTAAAAATATTATACTATCATATATACGGTATGTAATACAGTAATATATACTATATTATGCTAAAATAAAATAATAAATATGGCAGCCTTTGACTTTTATTATTTTTGTCTTTATTCTTTTTCCCTGCTCTAAAAGAAAATTTAGGGTCCAAAATATGTAAGTTTACAAAACATCTTTATTTATGGAATTCAAAGCACTTAACAAACATCTCAGTAATTCTTATCACATTCCTGAATGGTCAGAATAAATCCAATTAGGAGATGTCTATAGGAGATGTCTCTCTCCCTCCCTCCTCCTCCAAATTAAAGAAGCATTAGGAAGCCACAGAGCTCATCAACCTAGCTGCTTAAGGGCGTTCATGAGTCACTTCCAGAAGCTTCATGTTAAATCTTTAACTAAAGCATGTGTTTAACTGAGAGAACATCATTTGTCCCTGACAATCTCATCTTCCACATTATTTTTCAATAAACATGATAAGACATTATCACCACCAGAGGGAGCCTAAGCCTTCTCTTGCACACAAGTTGTCCTACCAAAACTATTGTTCGAGCTTCAATGCTTCTTCCAGATATTCCAATGAGTAAAGGTTCACCCACATAGAAAAGCAGTTTTTAAAAAGCTGACTTTTTTCCTAATGGCAGTAAACATGAATGCCATGGCAAAGTAGGCTGAAAAAATGGACTAGATACTTTCTGACGCTTTACCAGACACGATCTAATCATATCTCAGCTTAATGCTCCTAACATTTTAGGAGAAAAGGATTTTGGTATTTAATAATGAATATAATTTTCTAGCTTTTTGTTCACGATAAAACACCAAAATGAATAATGATGTATCATAACATTCTGACCCTTAGTGGATACATCTGAATAGACAATTTATATATACTGCAGTAGAAGTTAGGAAAATGGGAATAATTTAGAGATCACTGGTTTACAGTATATGTGAAATGCCAAATATATATAATACATATTTATATCTTATACATATTTATATTATATTTTAAATCTTATATATTATGTTTTATATTTGTAGGTAGATTTACTATACATATTTGAAGAACAATTTTATTTTTTTTTAGTTGAAGTCTCACTCTGTCACCCAGTCTGAGGTGCAGTGGCACACTCATAGTCACCGTAGCCTCAACTCGCTGGGCTCAGGTGATCCTCCTGCCTCAGCCTTCCAAGCAACTGGAAGGAATTACAGGCATGCGCCACCATGCCTGGTTAATTTTTTCTTTTTTAATTGTGGAGATGAGGTCTCACCATGTTGCCTAGGCTGGTCTCGAACCCGTGGACTCAGGCAATCCTCTCACGTCAGCCTCCCAAAGTGCTGGGATTATAGGTGTGAGCCACCGTGCCTAGCTGAAGAACAATTTTCATTGCTTTCCTCAGATAATGCTCTAGCCATGTTTCCGCTTTTAAAGAATGTTGCAGTGGTTCCTAAATTCTCACAAAACCAAATTTCCACCTTTAAGGACTTTATGTGAGTTGGTTCACTCTACTTGCTTCACTTCTCACCACCTCTTCATCTCAAGGGGAAAAAGCAAAACCCTTGTAGTATTTCTAAACTGAGACCTGGGGAATGTACAAATAAAGGTAACTGCCACTGTATTTATTACATCACAGGCACTTGACACATGTGACCCACTTCATGCTCAGCAAAATCCCATGAGCATCATATTATCCTTGATGTAGAGATTGAAGTTTATGGAGATCAGATAATAAGCTGCAACTGGGAATTCCAGAATGAAAACAGAAGTCTGACAATAGCACCCAGCAGATATTTTCTCAATTGTCAATAAACCTCAGGTTTTTGGTGTCATAACTCAAATAAAAGACAAGGCCCAATTCATTCTATATAAAGCAATCCATCATCTTGAAGAGTTATAACACTTTTATTCAGTTGCCCACCTGACATTTCCATTTGATTGCCTACCTGGCATCTCAAACCTAACAAAACAAAACAGAAATTTCAATTCTCCCTCCCCACACAGGCCCCAGCCTACCCCTTCCCACCTCAGTAAAACAGCATGGCCACCCACTTGGCTGATCAGCTCAGAAACTAAAAGTCACCCATAATTCCTTTCATACTACAAACCTGTCAGCTCTATTTCCAAAATGCATATTCATCTGCTTCTCTTCATTTCCAACATCTTTTTTGAGCTAAAACCATCTCTCACCTAGACTACTGCAAATGCTTTCTAACTGCTCTGCTTCCTTTCTTATCTTTCTCAATCTACTTTTTACTAACTGCAGCAACTTCTGAATGAACTATTTTTCACACAAATAGTTTTTTTCCCTATCTTAACAGCACTTTGGCCATATCAACTATCTAGTTAATCAAGTTACAAAGCCATCTCAAACATTTGCTAAATTTTTTTATAGTTTACTTTAAAAATAAATTCCAGAAAGATACACATTAAATGCTTAATGGGATTATTTCATACAACTCCACTGTTCTAAGATAATCCTCTATCTTATCTAATATTTTTATCATATGGATAAGATTAAAGGAATGTTTAAATAAGATTTTAGGCCGGGCACAATGGCTCATGCCTATAATCTCTGCACTTTGGGAGGCCAGTGTGAGAGGATCACCTCAGCTAGGAGTTTGAGACCAGCCTAGACAACATAGCAAGACCTCATCTCTACAAAAAAAATTTTTTTTCAAAGCCAGGTTTAGCCAGGATCGGTGGCTCAGCCTGTAATCCCACGCCTTGGATTGCCTGAGCCCGCGGGTTCGAGACCCGCCTGGGCAACCTGGCGAGACCTCATCTCTACAATAAATAAAAAAATTAGCCGGGCATGGTAGCGCACGCCTGTAGTTCCAGCTACTTGGAAGGCTGAGGCGGAAGGATCACCTGAGCCCAGCAGGTCCAGGCTGCGGTGGCCGGGAGCGGCCACTGCACTCCAGTCTGGGCGACAGAGTGAGACTCCAACTCAAAAAAATAAATAAATAAATAAATAAAATAAAAGCCAGGTTTGTTGGCATGTGCCTGCAGTCCCAGCTACTCGGGAGGCTGAGGCAGAATGATCGCTTGAGCCCAGGGTCAAAGCTGCCATAAGCTGTGATCGTGCCACTGCACTCCAGCCTGGGCAATAGAAGGAATCCCTGATTTATAAAATAAAATTTTAAGAATTGTTTTCTTAAAGTACCATTAGGTTTTTTTTCCTGGTTTCAGATGATCTGGTAGAAGTAATACCCAACTTAAAAAGATGTCTCTGCCTCAAAAGAATATTCCTGAACTTCTGCTTCTGGACACAATGAAATAACTGGAACCAGAAAAACCATCCAATCCTCAGTAACTATAAAATAAAACAAAAAATATACAAAGCATCTGTAAAATATACAAAGCATCTGTTTTCAGATGGCACAAGTCCTTGCTCTAGGAGAGAATGGAAGCATAAGGTGAACCCCCCATTTGCCCCAGTTTTCTGTCTGGGGACATTTTTCCAATTTGGTGCAGGGAAGTGGAACCCAAGAGGCAACAGGCTCACAGAGCTGAGGAGGCAGAGACCAGAATCTGAGGCTGCTGAGGAGGCTGAAATTTACAAGGGCAGGATAAAAGAAAAAAGGGGGCTGTTTTGGAGACTCCAACATCTGCAGGGGGTTTCCCTTAAGAGGCTAGCGGAGTACGATCGCTACACAAAATCCACACAGAAGCAGGGAGACGCTGAGGCCTAACTGAGGATGGCTACAGGCTGAGAATTAACAGAGATGCCAGAAAGGGTAAAGTGGGAGAAGACAAAATTCTACTGCAGTCACAGTGGAGGAATCCCTGAGTACTGTAGGCGTTTGACTAAGGCCTCAGAAAGACCATGCTTTAGAAGTAAGGACCAAGCCTGAAGCCAAGAACACGTCCTAGGCTAATGAAAAAACAAGAAATCCCACCCTACCAAAACCTAAAACCAAGCCTTTTGAAAATTCCATTTGATTACCTATTTGGCATCTCACACCTAACAAAACAAAACAGAAATCTTGATTCTTTCTCCCACACAGACATCCTTTTGGCAGATCAGAAAAATCTGACAGTAATATAACTGCCTGTCAGAACAAAATTTGATGCTTTTTACAGTAAGACATCATCTAAACCTCCTACAACATATCTTCTAAAACTTTCAGCATACAAAAAAAATTACCAGACATGCAGAGAGAAAAAAAAAATGTAACTGTCATCTGGAGGTAGAAAAAAAATCAGTAAGTAGAAAATTGACTTTGAGAAGACCTAGATGTGGGAATTTGCTGACAAAGACTTTAAAGCATCATATATAGATATGTTCAACATCTTGAATGAAAATATGGACATGATAAGTGAATAGACTGGACACAGCAGAGAAATGGAACGCCTAAAAAGAATAAAACTGAAATTCAAAAACAGAAAGTACAAAGTTTACTGAGTCTTAATACCAGATTGAATTGTATGGGAGAGGAGGGTTGATAAATTTGAAAACACACTGGTAAAAATTAAAACTGAAAAAAAAAATGTTCTCCCCCTAAGAAAGAGAATAAATCAAGTATTTTTGCTTTCTTGCCACTTCTATTCAACACTGTAATTCAACATTAAACTAGAACATCTAACTAGTACAATAAGGGAAAGAACAGAAATAAAAAGCCAAAAAGAACAGAAATCATGAAAAACTGTCTCTATTCACGAATGATATGATTTTAAATGTATAAAGTCCTAAAAAATTTCCTTAAAATGAGCAAGCTTCTAGAGCTAACAAGTGAATTTAACAAGGTTGTGGGGGTAACAAGATGTAATATTAGTATTTTAAAATATCATTTATCTTTCTATACACTAGCAAACAATTGGAAAATAGATTTTTTTAATGTACAGTTCAATCCAATAAATATTAAACATTTAAGATCAAATTTAACAAAATAAACATAATTATCACTTTGTATTGAAAACTATAAACACTACTGGAAGAAGCTAAAGATAAACGAATGAGCAAGATATTTATTTTCTCAAAATTGATCTACAGATTCAACATAATCCTAACCTAAAGCCTTTTAGCAGAGGGGGTAAAAAACTGACAAGTCAATTCAAAAATTTATATAGAAATGTGAAGGATCTAAAACAGCTAAAACAATCTTGAAAAGAAAAAGCAAAAGCCAAAGTTGGAGAATTTACATTTTATATTGCTTAATTGAAATCTTACTATAAAGCTACAGTAACCAAGACAACATGATGGCTTAGGGACAAATAGATCAATAAAACAAAATTAGCCCACATATAAGCAGTCAATTGATTTTCAGCAAAGGCCACAAGGCATTTCAATGAAGACAGTCTTTCAAAAATGGTAGTCGAATAATTGGACAGACAAAGACACCTGGGGGGGAAAAAAACCTCTCACTCTGTACCGCATATATATACTACAACTAACTCTCAGTGGATCGCAGACCTAAATATAAAAGCAAAATCTATTAAGCTTCTAGAAAAAAATATAAGGCTATCTTTGTGACCATAGGGTAAGCAAATATTCCTTAAGATGCAAAAAGAAAAAGATATAAAGGAAAAAGAGCCTTAACTGTGAACAACAACAAAAGAATGATATACAGGTCTTCATCGAAATTAAAAATGTCTGCTCATCAAAAAAAAAAAAAAAGTTAAGAACATGAAAAGACAAACCACAGCCTAGAGGGAAGTATTCACAACACACATATCTGAAAAAGAACTTTTATCCTGAATATACAAAAAGGCTGGACGTAGTAGCTCATATCTCTAATCCCAACACTTTATGAGGCTGAGGTGGGAGGATCTCTTGAGGCCAGGAGTTTGACACCAGCCTGTACAAATACACTTATATGAAGTTCAACAGAAAACATTTTTTTAATTAAAAAGAGTAAATAACCTACAAAGAGATAATAAAAAGACAAGCAAATCAATCAAAAATGGGCAAAAATTTGGACACTTTAAAAGTGAAGACATATGAATAATCAGTAAGCACACAAAAATGTGGCTTTCATTAGTCATCAAGGAACTGCTAATTAAAACCCCAGGGGGATATCACCTCAAGCCTACTAAAATTGCTAAAATCAAAAGACAGACAAAACCAAATATTGGCACGAATGGGGCAGAACAAAAACTCTCATATATTCCTAGTTGGATATAAAATGATATGATCTCTTTGGAAATCATTTGGTAGTTATAAAATTAAACATGCAAATACCATCTAAGCCAGTAATTCCACCTCTAGTTATTTTACCCAAGGTAAGAAAGAGCAGATTCCACAGGTGCACTTGTACAGAATGTCATTAGCAGCTTTTTTTTTTTTTTTTTTTTTTTTGAGTTGGCGTCTCACTCCGTCGCCCAGACTGGAGTGCAGTGGCCGCTCCCGGCCACCGCAGGCTCGACCTGCTGGGCTCCGGCGATCCTTCCGCCTCAGCCTTCCAAGTAGCCGGAACTACAGGCGCGCGCTACCACGCCCGCCTAATTTTTTGATTTATTGTAGAGATAAGGTCTGGCCAAGTAGCTAACCCGTGGGCTCAGGCAATCCACTCACCTCAGTCTCCCAAAGAGCAGGATTACAGGCTGAGCCACCAAGCCCAGCTTCCTGATGATTCTAACATGCAGTCAGGATTAAGAACCTCTGGCAGGAAGTACCAGATTGAGTAGAAAGTAGTTTAAGCATTAGTTATGGAATGCCACCAAAAGTACCTGCTTTTCAGAAATATAAGAAGTTCTTACTACTGCCTGATAATCTTTACCAAATACAGAAATCAAAAATGTGTTCTCAATTAACAGTGAAAACAAGACAGTTGGACAATTGACTTTACCACCCTGACACGTCACTGCCACTGTGCAAAGCCGAGAGTGATCCGGCACCAACCATGTGACCTCTTCACCATCCCTGTGCTCTGTCACCTGCTTTGTCTTATACCTTTAACTCTGTAGTCCTATATAAATGAATATGACTAATTTCGCATCTGTAACAATGTTTTGACTTTTATATTATTTTGAAATAAAGGAAGGGCCCATTGGAAAGTCTCCCCATTAAACGACTGCACCTTTGCTCTACTGAGCAGAACAATTGTTTTCTGCTGCTCATTCTACAGATGACTGAAATTGGAGATCAGGCAGGATCTATGTTAAATTGTTACAGCAGGGAGATAAACACACCACAACCTATTATTATATACTATTGTCATCTGAAATATTGTTTCTTTTTCTAATACTTCTCCATTTTTTTTTACATTCCTCTCCCTTCTCTGTATCTTTCTCTCTCATGTGACCTGCCAGCTGAGCACTGAGCCTTTTCAGCAACAGACACTGTATTTTTGCTTGACATTGCAAAAAGAATAGTGAAGTTTTAAGCTGTTTCTATATCAGTGTGCATAATAGAAAGTGACATGTGTTCCTGGGATTGTCAAACAAGACCCAAAGGGCATCTGGATACATTGAAAATACTTGGTTGTACTTTTGAGTCTTTGTGCTCATTCGTCAGTACTTTAGTTCTGACTTCCCTTGGGTTGTTAAAATTTGCTTTTCTTTCTGAAAATTTCTAGCTAATTAGAGATTTCAGAATACAAACTAATCCCTTTTTTCAATAAAACAGGAACTAGATATATTGTCACCTCTTGAACATTGTGGCAAGCTAGTAGAGGATGAATCATTTAATTGGATAACTCTTGAGCCATATCTGACAAAAAATGCAAAAAAACTAATTCTCCTATTCTTTTTTTATTCTCCATCTTTCATCTTGTATGTAATTGTTTTCATAGGATTTAATATTGAACCCACTTTCAAGCAGAAAAAAAAATTTGTTGTAGAGTAAGACCTTTCAAATTAGTACTTTTTATTAAGTTATCAGAATTCTAACAATGACTAACTTCACTGAGACATTTATGACAAATTCAGGTCTACCCAAGAATTCCGACAACTGCCTGCTGGGTAAAGTAAAGGAAGGAACTGCTTAATGAGCAAAGATCTATGTAGAAGTCCTAAAGCTAAATCTTAATAGGAAAGGCTTCATTCCAACATCACTAGGTAGACATACAGCAAAATTTAGCATTAAAAAGATTGGAAAATATGTTTGCCATATTTAAGAAAGTGATGAACTTCAGCAGAGAATATGCAAAGATGCAACAGGTATATAAACAACTCCAGGCAATTTAAGTACATAGTGAATACATTTTATAGGCAACGGTTATTATGGTACTTGGTTGGCCTAAATATTTTTCAGTGATATTTGAGTGAAATAAATGTAATGTTTCAGGTGATAAGCACAAGTCCCCAAAGTAAATATTAATTTCAATCCTGTTCACATTGCCTATGAAGAGCAAAAGTTGGCTAGTGTTTATGAGAAGTTTTTAAGTAGTGTGTGTATGTGTGTGTGTGTGTGTGTGTGTGTGTGTGTGTGTATGTTTGGAATAGGAACAGATAACACAACCTTTAACCAAGCATATTTTTGTATAAAAATGAAATTAAAGTCCCATATAACACACTAAGATAGATTTTCAATCTTTTAGAATCAATTTATTCAATTTACCAATTTAAAAATTTTTGTTTGTGTGCATATGAGAGTATAGCTGGTGAGTTAGAGGAAAGTGTAATATTATTACTTTGGCTCAATGGAAAATGACATGAGTTTCTAGAACTGTCAAGTAAGAGTCGGCAGTTATCTGGGTACATAGAAACTGAGTGTTCTCTTGAGTGCAAAAGGAAATATCAACATCAACATCTAACTTTGAACAAATAAAACTGAAAAATCAACCCTCAAATTTCCCTTTCTAGTTAATAACAAAACATAAGAACTCTAAAGTAAGAGGTGGTTTATGAGCATCTGCTTGTTATATCACAAATTCATTGTAACACAGGGGTCCCCATGTGTTCAGTTTCTAGTCATGCTCAATTACCTGGATCAACTTAAGTGAAGGCAAATGTTTTGCCTGAATTTTGTGCACAAAAAAAATCTCATTTGTTTTGACTATAGATGTTTCCCCAGCTGCTAAATACTCATAATCACTTGAGAAGTTTGATTTAGTAATATAGACTTAGTATAGATTGGCCAAATTGCAAGAATCAAGAAAAATATTACTTGCCATGTCTTAGCTACTATATTTCTAGGAATGCCTAAATTTGCAGTTTTCATATAAAGAAAGAAATTCCATGATTTTAAAAAATGCATACTTTCCACTTAACGTTCCATCAAGTTCAATATGCTTGATTTTGTATGTGACCTTGATTCACATAGCTCTTAAGCTCAATTAAAGATCCAAAGTTTGACTACTGTTAAGGCAAATCTCAACTACTGGCTGGCTTTTGTACCCAAGTCCAAGAAATTAATATATTTTTCTTGTTTAATTTTATTATGTAAAAGCCTAGGGATCCTGATCCCATCATTCACTGTAATAATTTATCTTTCTATATGTGAGTAACATGCCACCTTTATCCCCATTTAAATAATGAAATGAGATTTTGTTTTTCCAAACATTATTGTGCCAGCAGATCTGATCTCCGCAAGTAGTTTCCCACTTGGTTAGATGTGTAGATTCAGTGATTAGGCTACATTTATATGGGGCTTATATGTTTTTTGGATACAATTTACAGACTTACAGTGCCTTTAGACTATGTGCTTACAGACTAGGCACTGCCTTCTTCAGGGTTTAATAAAGAAGTTAAAATAATATGGTAATTTTTATGCTTCTTATCAGTTTATTCTAGCTACCCTGGAAATATAGAAATGGCAGCTATCAACATACCATACAGCATATATATATACCAAATATATAGATAGTAGACTAAACAAATAAATAAATAAGTAAATTTATTTATTTATTAATTTGTTTAGTCTACTATATCTTGCTAAAGCTTCTTGAAAACGAGTAAGGATTTTTTTATTTTTAAATGTTTTCAAACATGCCTGAATAAAATCAACTGGAAATCTCATAATCTTCATTAGACATTCAGTTACTCAAAGCTAACTTTTTTGTAGTCAATTTGAACTCCCTCTCCTCTGAGCAGATTCTCTTTCAGGTATAGATAGTTCATACTGACTATACTACACAGTTCATACTTGTTTGATAATTTATATCAATATGTTTTATCTCCCAACTAGATTATAAATTTTTCAAGGTAGAGACTGTATATATTTCCATTTTTTTGACAAAAACCACAAATATAATAAATTCTCAATCACATTTCCTTGATTGAGAACAATCTAAGTACCAGTATAGGAGCCAATAGCTTTCAGGTATCAGCAAAACAGCACAAAGCAAGAAGTGTTTTAGGGATTTAGAGACATAACTAGAATCAAAAGTGTTGATCATTTTAAAGTATTACAAACCTAAAGCTTTAAAACACTCTATCCTTTAATTTGCTAAAAAATACAGTTTTAGAGTAACACTTGTTATCGACTTTGACCTGCTTGGTGGAGAAAGTAGAAGAAGAGGAGGATAATAAGATGGTGTTTCATGACACATCCATTACAGTAATTCATTTATAGTATGGAACCTTTGCCAATGATAAATGCATGTTATTGCAGTGCAATTATGAATGTATCATGGCTTTTCAACAATAAAGCTGCCAAAAGGTTGCAAAATGCATAAGGGAGAAAGAAATTTTAGTTGTAGAACCAAACTAACTAAGAAGTATAATTTTTTTTAAAAAGTAAGGGCTTAGTGTCTATGTCATTTCTTTAAATAAATGTTTGCTTGTCATTAATAGAGGTTCTGTGATTTTTGAAAAACACACTGTCAACTTCAGATATACTTGATTTTGCATCTGTGCAACCTTTTAAAATTATCTTCTCATAGAAAACATCCACAGTATCTCCCTTATTATCACAAAATGCAGATCTATTCAAGAAAATGATGCCATTTACGGCATCCAAATTCCCTGAAACATCTTGAATGGAACTTGAAAATTTGTGTTAAGATTTCTTTCCCTGTTATTTTAGTATAAAGCAGAGATCAGGTGAAATTATTTAATTATCTGGTTCTCATGCCACTACTGTGCTTTTTAATCTTTACTAAATGCTGAAGTTGCAAGGTACAATCTCTATGAAACTGAGTGGTATATTTTTGTTGACCTGCTGTATGCGCAAACCTATGTAAGATGCTATGCTGACATTAAAGAAACATAAAGCATAATCCTTAGCTGAAAAGAATTTTTTACTGGACAAACAAAAATTATAGATAAAACAGAATACCATAATAGAATATAGAAAAACATCTAACACATGTTTTGAGGTCACTATTGAAAAAAGGAAAAGTTACATATGGACTGAACTCTTTGAGAAAGTTCTGGAGAGTCAATAGAGTTCAAGAAATATTACTGACCATCATTTGTAGTTTCTGTTAGAGACAAGATGACTTGGCAAGACCTCATCTCCACAATTAATCAAAAATTAGCCAGGCATGGTAGCACACACCCGTAGTTCCCGCTTGGAAGGCTGAGGTGGAAGGATTGCCGGAGCCCAGCAGATCAACGCTGGGGTGGCCGTGAGTGTGCTACAGCACACCAGCCTGGGCAACAGAGTAAGACTCCAACTCAAAAAAAAAAAAGAAAAGAAAAGAAAGAAAGAAATTGGGGGGTAGCGTAGAGTAAAAAGGATATTTAATGACATGGGAAATAGTTAAATAAGAAGACTCTAAGTATGTCTCTTATTCACCATTTTAACCCTTACTAATATTAACTTCATTTTTATCTGATCTGATAAGAACAAACTATACTTTTCAGAGGTAGTGACTATTATGGAAAGAAACTAAAATAAAGAGCAAATGTCTTCTTAAAATGTAAGAAGTGATAGAACGATATGACAGGAAAGAAAATAAGCAAATATGTGTATAATCCTTCAAGTTTTCATTTCATGACCTTTGCAATTCTTCATACAATTTAAGTGATTAAAATTGCATTTTTCTTCTAGAGTGTCTGATAATAAGGCCCCTGGGATTCTACTCTGGATGTTACCATGAAAGCGCTTTAAGAAATAAATTGGAATGAAGGCTGCAAGTGCATTTCTTCCATCGGAAGCTTGCAGGGTTTGACTATGTAATCCTAACTCTGTGTATCTGTTTATTGTTCCCTATGTTTGTTTTGCTTTTAATCAATTTCTGTATGCTTTCCATACTGTGGCCAGTTCAAGCTTTCTACTGCCAAATTTGGATCATGTTTAATGATTCCCTTTGGTCTCTTGAAAAAGGCCTTTGCCCTAACATTCAAGATCTTTCACAATTTTTCTTTGATGTACTATTTATTCCTTAGTTTTCATTCCTTGTCGTGCACTATGCTTTGGCCACAATGTTCTTGACTCTTTTGTAAACCTTTTGTGGTGATGAGCATTGAGAAAATTCTCATTTACTAGAGGTGGATATGGACTATTTATTTACCAATCACACAATTTTTTTTTTTTCTGAGTCCTAGTGCCAGCCTCTGCTGCTTTAGCCACATGCTGACACAGATAAGGAGTGCTAGGCTCTTTTTCTTTAGTTGTATATTGTGTAAGGGCAGATAATATGTAAAGTAGGGATATGAGTGAGAATAAAATGTAAATAAGGGAATCTTAGCTTATGCTTAAAGATACAGGAGACAGGAAACTCCCAATCATTTGCAACTGGACATAGGAGAAAAGTAATCGACTGCTCTATCCTCTCCTTGATTAGATAACCATTGGAGCATGCTAGTGAGTACTTCCCATTGATAGCAGGGATACAATGAGTCAGCCTGGCATGTGCAAAACAGGACAATGACTCAAAGTAGGCTTACAGAAACCAGTAACTGCATGTTGATTCAAAAATGAACTCATCGTAAGCTGGTCATGGTGGTGCCTGGGGAGATTGAGGCAAGAAGATTGCTTGAAACCAGAAGTTCAGATCAACATGGAAAACATAGCAAAACTCTATTGCAAAAAAGAACATGAAAAAGAAAAAGAAAAAGAAAAAGGAAGGAAGGAAGGAAGATGAAAAAAGAAAGAGAGGTGGGGGGAGGGGAGAGGGGAGGGAAGAGGAGGGGAGAGGAGAGGAAAGGAGAAGAAAGAGATTTTATCAGTTTACTGACCTCCCCTGGTGAAATCTCTGGATGTCTTCTCCTGTAGCTGTTTAGAAGAGATTTCTCAGACAACATGAATGGATACTTCTCAAAATAAGACATACAAGTGGCCAACAAGCATATGAAAAAAAGACACATCACTAATCATTGTAACAAGGCAAATCAAAACCAAAATGAAAATCCATCTCACACCAGTCAAAATGGCTTTTATTGCAGTCAAAAAAACGATAGAAGTTGGTGATGTTATACAGTCTTTCATTAATGTTGCAGAGAAAAGGGAATGCTCATACACTGTTGGGAATGTAAATTAGTTCAGCCCCTGTGTAAAGCAGTTTGACTATTTCTCAAAGAACTAAAAATAGAATTACAATTTGACCCAGAAATCTCATTACTGGGTATATATTCAAAGGAAAATAAACTGTTCTGCCAAAAAGACACCTGTACTCATGTATTTATTGCAGCACTAGTCTCAATAACAGAGACATGCAACCAACCTAGAAGCCCATCAGTTGTGGATTGGATAAAGAAAATGTGGTAAATATAAACCATAGAATACTATGCAGCATAAAAAAGAATGAAATACCACAATGTCCTTTGCAGCAACATGTATGCAGCTGTAAGACATTATTCTCAATGAATTACTGCAGACACAGAAAACCAAATACCATACATTTTCATTTATAAGTGGGAACTAAACACTGGCTACACACACACCTAAAAATGGGAGCAACAATCACTGGGGACTTCTAAAGGGAGGAAGGCCTGAGGAAAGTAAAGGCTGAAAAACTACTACTAGCCGGGCTCGGTGGCTCAGCCTGTAATCCTGCGCCTTTGGGAGGCTGAGGTGAGTGGATTGCCTGAGCCCGGGGGTTCGAGACCCGCCTGGGCAAGCGAGACCTCATCTCTACAATAAATCAAAAAATTAGCCGGGCGTGGTAGCGCGCGCCTGTAGTTCCAGCTACTTGG
>CAUYQG010130070.1:0-25915 GCA_963574415.1 Tarsius wallacei
TTCTGATGATAAAACAGCTGTCAGTCTTGTTGAAGATCCTTGTATGTGAAGAATCATTTCTCTTCTGTTGTTTTCAAGAGTATTTTAGTCTTTTGCTTTTGCCATTTTGGTTATAAAGTGGATAGCTGTGGATATTTTTGAATTTATCCTTCTTAAAACAATTAGGCTTTTAGAATGTGTGGTTTAATGTTTTTATCAATATGTAAAGGCTTTTGACATTATATATTCTAATCCTTGCTTTCCTTTCCTGCTGGGTTCCCCATTTTGTTTTTTGTTTTTTGTTTTTTTGGTTTTTTTGAGTTGGAGTCTCACTCTGTCGCCCAGACTGGAGTGCAGTGGCCGCTCCCGGCCACCGCAGCCTCGACCTGCTGGGCTCCGGCGATCCTTCCGCCTCAGACTTTCAAGTAGCTGGAACTACAGGCACGTGCTACCACCCCCGGCTAATTTTTTTTTTATTTATTGTAGAGATGAGGTCTTGCCAAGTTGCCCAGGCGGGTCTCGAACCCTCGGGCTCAGGCAATCCACTCACCTCAGCCTCCCAAAGCGTGGGATTACAGGCTGAGCCAACGAGCTCGACTAAGCTGGAAAATTCTTATCTACAAGTTCATTATTTTTTTCTTCTGTCTGCCAAATCTACTGTTGAACCCTTTTCTGAAAATTTTTTAATTTTGCTATTGTGCTTTCAACTCCAGAATTTCTAATTTTTTAGACAGGTTAGATAGATAGATAGATGATAGATAGATAGATAGATAGATAGATAGATAGATAGATAGATAGATAGATAGATATGATAGATAGATGTAGTTTCTACCTATTGATATTCTCTACTCACTGAAAACAATTTCTATTGACTACTTTTTGGTCTTGTGTATGTACCATAAATTTTTGGTTGTTTGCTTCTTTGGATGTCTCATATTTTTTTTCAGAAACTGGACAGTTAAATAAATGTAATGTTGCAACTGAAGAAGTCAGATTCCCCTCACTCTCCAGTGTTTTGTTTTGTTGCTATTTGTTTATGATATAGCAGAACTAATTCTATAAGGTCTGTATTCTTTGTTGCATGTGGTCCTTCAGGTTTTTATTAGTTTAGTAATTATTTAATTATTGCGCTCAGATTTTCTTAAACACTGAGAACTAGCACATTCCTTAGTCTTTGCTGAGATGCACTATGTGTATACTGGGGACAGACTTCAATGCTTAGCCCAGAAGTTTACCACTCTGCCTTAGTCTTCACTTCCTGCTCATGCAATTTTAAGGTCTGGTAGCAGTAAGAGCATAAATCATACTCAGGTATTTCCTTAGTATGCATGTCATTTCAAATATGTGTACAGTTCTAATCATGTCCCAAAGAATATTATGGATTATTTCAAAGTCCACATGGATATCTCATTCTTAAAACTTTTTCTTTTTCAGTTTCTTGGTTAACTTGGTATTTGTCCACACTGTTATTACCACCTTAGGTAGCTATAATTATAATAATTACCACTGATTTTTACTAACAGATTGCTTTTCTTCTTTCTTTTATCTTTTTCTTCATAAATGAATATTTATAATTATTTATGCAATTGTCTTTAAATCAGCTATAAAAATAAGTAACAAGCAACATGTTTGTTTATACTATCTTTTTTTTGGCACTGGGTGAGCTCAGAGTCAGCCAAAGAAGACAAGGATTGTGACTGATTTTCTAGGGAACTACTAGATAAGTTAAATAGGACAGTTGTCTGAAAGCAGGGCTTTTGAGAAGCTCCAACTCTCAGTCCTTTTGTTTCCTTTTAGAGATTGCTAGACTGCTGATTTTTAATGTGATTGTGAGTTGTTGATTTTTAAGGGTACCATTGAGATGGATTGAAAATTATACAATGAAACCAAGCTAAGAAAACCTCAAGCTCTTTGTTCTTACTAATATTTAGCTGTTTTTCTTGAATGAATGATTCCCAGATTGTTTCAGTCACTTGAATAATTTCCAGAGATCTGAAAAAATTGTTTTGATAATAGCTTTATGTTTTGGTGAACAACTTGAATTTGAAATGAAAATCATGCAAATACCATTACATGTAAATACTATTAACAATAACATCAAAAATAAAATATTTAGATATGCATATATGTGTTCAATGTGAAAAGCTACAAAAATTGAAGAAAAACTTAAAAGCAGTTTTAAATAAATAAAAAGCTAGATATTCCATTTTCATGGATTGAAAGATTCAATATTGTTAGGATGGCAATCTTTCCCAGCTCAACCTATAGATTTAATAAAATCGTAATAAAAATTCCAGGAAACTATTTTGGAAATGTCAACAAACTGGCACTAAAATTGATATGAAAAAGCAAAAGACCCCAAATAGCCAACACAATATTAAAGATGAACAAGTTGGAACACTTAGATGATTTTAAGACATACTTTTATACAAGCAATCAATAAATCTAAGATTAATAGAACAGGATAGAGAGCTCAGAAATAAATCTTCACAAATATAGTAAGATTATCTTTTACAAAGGAGCAAGGGAAATTTATGAAAGTTAACTTAAAATGACTTATAGACCTGAATGCAAATGTAAAATGCAAAACTATAAAATTTCTAGAAGATCTCATTAGAAAAAATATAGATGACTTGAGCTTGGAGTTGTATTTTCAGAGACAACACACAAAATCATAGTCCATGAAATAAAAAATTGGTAAGGTGAACTTTATTAAAATTAAAATCTTCTGCTCTGTAAAAGACATTACTAAGAGAATCAAAAGCAAAGCCACAGTTTGGCAGAAAATAATTTCAAAACCCATACATGACAAATAACTTATATCCAAAATATACAAAGAACTCTTGAAACTCAACAGTAGACTGGATGATAACAGCAGATAGAGTGGAGTAAAGGCATTCTAGAGTAAGTTCTTTCCTTGTATAATTTTCAATCTATCTTAATACAAGAGCAATTTACTTTTGTATATTGACCTTGTACTCTAAGACCTTACTCTATTCACTTTTTAGTTCCAGGAATTTTGTTTTTGTTTTATTTTATAGATCCTTTGGGATTTGCTACATAGACCATCATAATATTTTTAAATAAAGCCTCTTTTATTTCTTTCTTTCCAATCTGCTGCCATTTCCAATTAATTCTTTATGAACGTGCAAAGACAATTCAATGGAGGAAGGAGAGCCTATTCAACAAATGGTTCTGGAATAACTGGAAATCCTACGCTATGAAATGAGCATAGACCTCAACTTTACACTTTATATACAAATTGACTCAAAATGGATCATAGAATTAAATGCAAAACATAAAGCTATAAAACTTTTAGAAAAAATAAGACAAGACTTTTGAGATCTAGACCTAAGAAAAATGTTCATACACTTGACACCAAAAAAAGTATGAAACATAAAATAAAAAATTGACAAATTGGCCTTCATCAATTTGATTTGATTAAAGTCTTTTGTTCTGTGAAAGTCTCTGCTAACAGGATGAAAATAAACTACAGACTGGGAAAAATGTTTACAAAACATAAGTCCAACATTAGAATTACGCCTAGAATATAAAAAGCACATACAAATATCAGTCGTAGAAAAACAAATAATCCAATGAAAATGTAATCAAAAGTTACAAAGAGATATTTCACGAACGAGGATATATAGTTGGCAATTAGTGAATGAAAATATGTCTACATCATTAGCCATTGGGTAAATGCAAATTAAAACCCCAATAAGAAACATAGACTTTTTAGGAGAGTGAAACTATTTTGTATGGCTTAATGATAGATAAATGCCATTATAAATTTGTCCAGACTCATAAAATATACAACACAATAAGTGAAACTTAATGTAAACTATGGACTTTGGAAGATAATAATGTATTGATGTAGGTTTACTCGCTGTAACAAATGTATCACTCTGGTAGGGGATGTTGATATTGGAAGGAGGCTATGCATGTGTAGGGACAGGAAGTATATGGAAAATCTCTTTACCTTCCTCTCAATTCTTCTTTGAACCTAAAACTGTCCTTAAAAATAAAGTCACATAAGGTCCTTAAAAAGACTCACATAAAAGGGTAACACTACACACTTATCCAAATGAATATATATAAATATAAAAATATAAATACATATATATATATTCACAGTCTGGCAAGAATGCCAATAAATTAACTCACTCATATATTATTGATGAAGCTCATGTATGATTTATGAGACTATAATATGATATAGCCACTGTGGAAAACAATTGGGCGATTTTTAATAAAATTAAACATGCAACTATTCTATGACCCAGCAATTACACTATTGGATATTTATACCAGATATCTGAAAACTTATGTCCATCTGTATGCAAATGCGCATAGAAGCATTATATATAATTGCCACAAACTGGAAATCACCCAGATGTTTTTCAAAAAGTAAATAGTTAAAGAGAAACTGTGGTACATTCATACCATGGAATACTACTAAACAATTAAAAATATATTGATACATACAACAATTGGATGAATCACTAGGAAATTTTGCTAAGTAAAAAAGTCAGTCACAAATTGAAATGGCAAAATTATAGAAATGGAAAGAAGATCAGGGGGCCAGGGGTTGGAGATGGGGAAAAGGGGAAAGGGAAATGGCTATACAAGCACAACACATGGGATCCTTGTGGTGATAGAAATATTCTGTATCTTGATTATATCAATATAAGTAGTCTGGTAGTTGTGTTGTACTACAGAATTGCAATATATATTACTTTGATTTTGCCAATTTACTTTAATAAAATAGGAAAAAAAGTTAAAAAAAAAAGCTGTTCGCGAAACAGGACAAGATGACAAGGAGTCTCTATATTATTTTTTACAAATGCATTCAAATCCAAAATCATTCCTAAAATAATTGTTTAAAAATATGTGTACCAGTCTGAAAAAAAGATGGAAGCCTCATGGGTTCTCTTAATGGGACGATCTGGATAAAGGCACAAAGTCCAGTGCCTGCAACAGTGTTATATAATCTATTTGCTCATTCAATTGGTTCTCTGCATTGCACAATTTTATACAATTTCAATAAAATGATGGGTGACAAAACTTTGAGTGACTGTATCGTGTGTGTGGGTATGAGTATGTTTATAAGGACGTTTTTGTCTGTAAACATTTCATTACAGATTAGGAGCATATATCATTGTGCATAGGTAATACAGTCATATTCTTTTAAAAATGGATTGGCAAGTTGCTCTCAGAACCTTTTTCCTAAATTATTTACAGATTGGGTTGCCAAGTCAGACTTTTCAAATGTGAAGTTAGGTTAATCCTGCTATAACCCCAATTGTCATGACACCCCAAAGAATGTATAAACACTGCAAGCCTAGCTTACTTGTTATAAAATACCATTTTTCAGAGTAGGGTTCTAAAAGACCTCTCTTCAAATGACTCCCAATGATATTATTTTTGCATGTCAATCGTCCTACTCCAAAAGCAAATTGCCTCCTCCTCGCTTGATAATCTTCATGACTCTACCCTCTGAATCCTCACCTGTTTTCTGATCATGTTTCCTGGCCTATTTTGTCTCCAATCTGTTTCATTTTTCTAAAGCTTAATCATTCACTAGTTGCTAATGCTAACTGTATCCATAAGCATACCTTAGTTTTAACATATTTTTCTATCAATTCAAATTTATGGCTTTGATAGTGGCTGACAAAGATTGTGTTCTCTTTAAGTTTTATACTCTCATTTTTAGGAAAAGGAATAGCACAGTGTTTAGTACAGAGCAGCTAGCTGTTCTGTTTTTGGAGTCTGACTGACAAGGGTTATATCCCAGCCCCGATACTTACATGCTATGTGATCTTGTGACTAAGCCTCTCTCTAATTATCTTTATTTTTTATTTTAAACGAGGGTCCTAATAGGACCTATCTCTTAGTGTTTTTGAATGAACCAATTATGTAGTGTTTTCAACATACCAAGACAAGTCACTATAGTACTGATTAAATGAATAAATCAATAATTTCTGGACACTACAATTAAAAATAATATTTATTTATAGTCATTTTTTTTCATCGTTCATTCAATAGGGACTAGTGATCAACAGATAAAACTAAATTACCACTCTTCAAAGAGGTTATTGTCTGGTAGTGGAGAAATGTAAAGCAAAAGTTAGATAACATTGCAATAAAGACTAAATATAAATATGCATGGAAGCTGGGCTTGGTGACTCAGCTTGTAATCCCGCTTCTTGGGAGGCTGAGATGAGTGGATTGCCTGAGCCTGCGGGTTCGAGACCCGCCTGGGCAACTTGGCGAGACCTCATCTCTACAATAAATCAAAAAATTAGCTGGACATGGTAGCGCTCGCCTGTAGTTCCGGCTACTAGGAAGGCTGAGGCGGAAGGATCGCCGGAGCCCAGCAGGTCGAGGCTGCAGTGGCCAGGAGCAGCCACTGCACTCCAGTCTGGGCAACAGAGAGACTTCAACTCAAAAAAAAAAAAAAATATATATATATATATATATAAGCATGGAAACACTAAAAATGGTTAGAAATATTTATTCCATTAAAATAATATCCTATGCTTTACATTTATTATGAAAAGCAGGAAGGAAGAGCCAAAATTATGTAAGAAAGTTGCTAAACGTCACTTAGTTCCAGAATTTTGTGGAAGGCTAATAAGATTTATGGAAATCTAAATATGGATGAAATTAGCAAAATTTGACAAAGGCAGGACAAACTGGAAAATTCTGTTTAAGTGATGGAAACAACACTACTACTATGCTTGAATGCCAACATATAGGTATGTATTTCTCTAAATTTGCAATCTGAAGTAATAAAGTGTTTAATGCTTTATCCTGAAAATTTCATTTCATATTCTCTATTTTGTAGAAAGCATGTATTGCCCAATTATTTGACCAACAATTTTTATGTTGAAAATTTCTAAATATGTGTATTTTTAAAAGCCTAAACATTTTAATATAGTATGCTATTTTCAAAGACACACAAGACCAATGTTTGAGCACCTGACTTACTATTTGAAGAGACAAATGGACTAGAAATGCAATACAAGACTAGAAATACTCTTAAGAAAAGAACAAACAAGAAAAGGGGTCATCTGGGGAAGTTTCAGCAGTGAAATGGTTAAAGCAATGTCCTAGAGCTAGGCAGAACATTTAAATTGGCAGTATAGTGCTGTAAAAGTCACACAGTTTCAAGAGTTAGGCAGACTTCAGTTCAAATCTGCTCTGCCACTGTGGAAACCTAGGAAAGTTACCCTGAACTTCACCTGTAAACTGGGATTAATACTAATAGTAGCTGGAATATTTTATCTAGTACTTATTGTGGCTGGATTTTCTTGGTCTTAACTATAGTAAAAGCCAACATTTCTCAATTTATTTAACTTAATGTCATTTATTTTCTCATCTAATTTGCATGACTTCTCAAAACAAGTTTTTTTGTTTAAGTGTATAGCTGCAAAGAAAAAAAAGTAGGATTTGAAGTCGGGTATGCCCTACATCAAATATCTGGTTCTTTCCACTGTCCTTTGTTGCTACTCTTTACTTGTTCTTTTTTTAATCTTCATGAAGTGTTGGATTAAAAATTCTACAGGTTTTCTGTGGAAAACAGTGTGGCAATTCCTAAAAGACCTAAAAATTGACTTTCCACATGGCCCAGCAGTTCACCTTCTGGGACTATACCCAGGGGAACGCACATCATTCTGTAAAACAGATACCTGCACGTGCGTGTTTATTGCAGCATTATTCACAATAGCGAAAACACAGAACCAACCATGCTGCCCATCGAAAGTGGACTGAAAAAAAAATGTGGTACATATACACAGTGAATATCATGCAGCCATAAAAAAGAACAAAATCATGGACTTCACAGCAACTTGGATGGATTTAGAATCTGTAATACTCAGTGATCTGTCACAGAAACAAAGAACTGAATACCACATGTTCTCATTCATTAGCAGACTCTGGACATTTATCACTGTGCTATAAGAAAGGGAGCAGTAGGACACTTCCAAGGGAGGGTGAGGAGGCACACATAACATCAATAATCTCAAACCAGGAGAAATGGGGACAAAGGAAGGCCCAAACTTCACCTGTATGATGATCACTTATGGACATAATCCTGAATTTATCTTTAAAAATAAATAAATAAATAAAAATCCTCCAGATTTTATTAGAAATATCTAGAGTAAATGAACCTCAATTACCCCACTGAAATAAAAATTCTGGTACCTAGAGCAGACAGTGCTGATAAGGAATACCTCTCACTGAAGATTAATTCCAGAATTAGTTCCTAATTCTGGAATTAGCCCCAGTCCATCTCTCTAAAAATATTCTTCACTTGTCCTATATAAACATTCTCCTTCGGTTAGGCCATCTACACAACATTTCCCAAACATGTTTATTTGATCTGTACAATTTTGCTCATGCCTCTTTCCTTGTCCTCAATGCTTAGTTACTTGCATTCTAGCTCGTCCTTTGCAAAGAAGTCCTCCTTGCCACTCTCAGATCCAGTGATCATGCACCTATTGGCACCATTTATCTGCTTTTGTCCATAGGTCAACAAAAATAATTGTCTTTTATTGGTATTTGTCTCCTTTCTGATTGCATTCTCTGTCTCCCCAATCAAACTGTCCATCTCTGAAGGGTGGCCTTACATCTCTAGCTCTTTTCACTGTCTGGGTGTTTGGCTCTCAACAAGCCTTCAATGAATGTCAAAAGTTGACGACAGTGAAAGATGATGATGATGATGATAATAACCCGGCTATTTGTATTAACTGATATCTTAAAAATTTGTCCACATAATCAGATGATATGAATGAAAACAAAAGTATAAGGTGAACATTTACTGACTACTTATATTTTTGGCACTGTTTTTATTCAACTTTTTCTAAGCTCTATGGGTTTTAAAGATTCTTCCTGTGTTATTAGGGTGCAGAGAAGCTGAAGAACTTATACAAGGTCACGCATAGTGAGTGGCAGAGCCAAATCTCTGGCCACTCTGGCCCCAAATCTCTATTCTTTAGTACTCTGCTGAAATATCATAAGAACTGAAGAACCTTGATAAGAAAGCCAGGTTGCATCAGGTCTAGCCCAGGTATGATGGACCAGCAACTGCCACATGGTGATAATCGCTTTAGAGACTCTGTAATCACTGAGATTCAAATTGGTATTTTCAAAGAACTGTAACTTTCCAAGCAATCCTTAGTTAATGCCTTAATGTTTACACAAATTTAGCTCTGGATGGGTACGTAGACGCAGCTTAATTTCCCAAAATATCTGGCTTCTGATAAAAACAGACCTTTATAAGACAAGTCATCTCCAGGGGGTGGGGAAGGGTGTGGCATTCTAACATATTAGCATTCTTATAGAGGCTTTTGCAAAATAAAGATACAACTAACAATGTAAAATATCCTTTGTACGAGTATTTTACTGATTCCAAATTCTTTTCTTTTACATTGATGGAAAATTGTTGCCTTTTCAGCTTTGTCATCAGAAGTGTCCAGGAGCCTTCTAGACCAGCTTGGGGGAAATGTCAGCTTGGAGTATGAGAGACCCAGACACTCAACTCCCCTAGCAATATCTGCTACAAGTCCTTTGGGATGTGATATTCTTTTCTTGCCTCATTTTTGAAACTTTCAAATTACTAAGTGTTCTGTATTCCACTATTTTCATTGCATTATATAATCATCACCATTAATCAGAAATTCTGAACATCTGAAGACTTTGTTTTCTGCAATAAAAAAGAAGTAGTGTTCCAGGATCTTTTGACCCTTTAAGGAGATATCTACTCAATTAAAATAGCGTGAAGATAACTTTTAAGAGAATTAGTATCTGTTATGTAGCAGAAACATGCAAAACACTTTGCTCAAAAACTAAGGTTGCTGCTCAACACTTTATATTTTATTGTATTGCTTTCAATCATTTGTTAAATAAAACAAACAAAAATCTAATTCAAACCTTCCTTGTCTCTACTTATATGATAGCTGTAGAAAATCAGGACACCTATGTTGGTCAAAAGTTTCAAAACAAAAGTCCAAAATTGCCTCTACTTCCTAAAGATCTGCTCATCTCACAACCCACTCCAGTAAAAGCACTCTTGCTGAGGTCATCAAAGACCTGTTAGTTGTGTATCTTGATGAACATTTTTTAGTCCTATTCTTACTGGACCTCTATGATATATTTGGCACTGCTTACCTCTTGCTTTCTTAAAACTGTCTCTTCCTTGGATATCCCTGGTTTGTCTTAGACTTCTCTAGCTATTCCTTTCCTTTCTTCTTCATGGGTTTCTTTTATTTTTCCCATCCTTAATATTTGGTGCTCACAAAAGTTAATCCTTGATTCACAGATATTTGGTGCTATTTACTCTTCCTGAATGTTGGTGATTCGATGTAACTTTTTATGGTTTGAATTGCTATCTATATGAGGATGACCCCCAAGGCTATATTTTCAACTCAAAAAATTCTTCCAGTTCTAAATGCATCTTATTGTCCCATAAGAATGTCAAATCCAATGTATACAAAACTAAGTTTGTCATACTCTCATCTAAACCTACTCTCCTCTCATTTTCTGTTTCAGTGTCACTATCACTTGCCCCATCTCTTGAGCTAGAAACCCAAAGAGTCAGACAATTCCTTTGTCTTTGACACTCTAGATCCTATAAATATTTGCCCAATATTACCTCACCTATAGGTCTCAAATCCATTCCCTCACCTTTAACTTGGTCCCTGTTACTATGCCATGTTTCAGACCCTTGTCTGTTGTCTGTACTGCAGCAACCACCTTCCAATTCATTTCCCTACTTCCAGTCTTATTGCTTCTCCCAAGCTTCCAGAGCGACCTACCCAACACAAATATATACCTTCTAGGGTTCCCCCGTTGCCTCTAAAATAAGCAAAAATTTCATAATTAAATCTACAAGGCCTTTCATGATCTTGCCTCTTCATACCTCTCCAGCCTTATCTTTGTGCTTCTCTTCACCTTTCACTTTAAGTGAACTGCAGATACATCTTTGAGCCCGCATCCTGATACTCTTCCCAGGCCAGGTTAGGCAAGCCTTCTTCACCTCAATGGGTTAACACTTTGCTGTCCTTTTAAACAGTGTTCAATTGCCTTCTCTTCCAAAAAGTCTTCCTTGCACTGTCACTTGACTGGTGTTAAATGTCATTCTCTATGACTCTAGGAATTCCCAGGTATCTCTATTACTATACCTACTACATTATATTACAATTATATATTAATTTCTCTCTCTACCTTTACTTTTTAACCTCAAGGGAAGTGGCCGTGTAATATTTATCTTTGTTTGCTCAGTACAAGCACAGTGCCCAACATTTAAGTCCTCAGTAAATGAATGAGTGAATGAATAATAGATCTAAATTGCTACATTTTTAATCACAAGCACTTGCACAATGTATTCTTTTTTTTTTTTTTTTTTTTAGTTGGAGTCTCACTCCGTGGCCCAGACTGGAGTGCAGTGGCCGCTCCCAGCCACCGCAGCCTCAACCTGCTGGGCTCCGGCGATCCTTCCGCCTCAGCCTTCCAAGTAGCTGGAACTACAGGCGCGCGCTACCACACCCGGCTAATTTTTGATTTATTGTAGAGATGAGGTCTCGCCAAGTTGCCCAGGCGAGTCTCGAACCCACGGGCTCAGGCAATCCACTCACCTCAGCCTCCCAAGGCGCGGGATTACAGGCTGAGCCACCGAGCCTGGCTCACAATGTATTCTTACTTCTTCTTTTACCCTATCTGGATACGTTTTTCTCTGCTAAACGTTACAAGGGGAAATTATCTTACTAATATTATCAAAATAAGTTAATAATACTATTGAATAAAAGGTACTAATTAGAAGCCAGGCACTGTGCTAAATGCTTTATACCTATGTTCTCATTAATCTTAAAAACAGCCAGGCTCGGTGGCTCAGCCTGTAATCCCGCGCCTTGGGAGACTGAGGTGAGTGGATTGCCTGAGCCGGCGGGTTCGAGACCCGCCTGGGCAACTTAGCAAGACCTCATCTCTACAATAAATCAAAAAATTAGCTGGGCGTGGTAGCGCGCGCCTGTAGTTTCATCTACTTGGAAGTCTGAGACGGAAGGATCGCCAGAGCCCAGCAGGTCGAGGCTGCGGTGGCCGGGAGCGGCCACAGCACTCCAGTCTGGGCGACTGAGTGAGACTCCAACTCAAAAAACAAAAAAAAAATCTTAAAAACAACTTTATAAGATAGGTCTTATTATCCTCATTTTACTTATGAAGGATTAGAGATTAAGTCTCCCAAAGTCATACAGTTAGGAAGTGGTTGGGTTGGGATTTGAACCCACATAATCTGACTCTATTGTTTCTCTTAGTATCATTAAATAAGAATGAGTGACTATGTGGGCATTCATGGGAAGTCAAAAAAGTTTTCACAAAAATGCAATCTTTGTATTAAGCCTTGATGATTGAGTAGTCTTCACATGGAAATATAAACACACATATACATACACACACAGAGAACAAGGCATTCTAGCCTGGAAAAATCTGTCTGGGTTAAATCAGATAGAAGCAAGAGTGTGGGATGATCAGAGAAGCATGAAGAACCTCTGAACCATGGGATGTGGAAGCATAACAATGGGGAGTTGGAAAGTGGAGATGGTGCAAGTCTCTGAAGAACTGTGGATACTGTGTGAGGAAGTTGAGAACTTGTTGCGAGTAGAGAACCATTTTAGGTTTTTAATCAAGTATATAATACTATCAGAAACATAATTTGTTCAGGAAAGTGAAGGATTAATTGAAATGAGAAGAGGTTACATGAAAAGAGACCAGCACTTGCATTTCTTAAGGCTCTATTTTCTTATAGTTCCATATTGTAATATATTCACTGAAAAGGTCTCATGTTGTGTGTATGTGTATAATATATTTTTAAATAATAAATATATACAGCATAATATTATATATAATCTCTCCAGCTATTTGTAAGATATCCAGAACTATACAAATATGTTTTATATTTGTTTTATCTATATCACGATGCCATCCATGCTTTTCTGAACATATTGTAAGTTCTTTATAAATGCTTGTTTAATAACTTGAACATTAAGTTTTCTGGAAGGCATAGGCTTGCTGTTCTTAAATTTTCTTTGGAAAAAACCATTGAGCTAAAAGCACTTATTCTTTCTAAAAATATAAAACATTTTAAAATCAAGCATTAGTTTTACCAAAAATTAACAAAAACTTGAGATTTTATAACTTTAAATATATAGTATATATAAGGTAAGTAATGTGGTCACCAGGGTTATCAGAAAAATGACATCTTTTGTATTTTATTTTTACGTCCAACCTCTATGCGGCATAATCTTTTTACTGTATTTATTGTGTTCATTGCCTTTTAAAATAAGAAATGGTGTGTGTGTGTGTGTGTGTGTGTGTGTGTGTGTGTTGTGTGCATGCGTCATGACACGTTAGTAACAAGGGGCTTCAATGCTTTTGTGCAGGGTCATGAAGAATATTGATTCAATTTTATGAACTACTATCTATGGGCTGCTTCTCTGTTTTTAAAAGTAATTATTAAGCAATGAGAGCTTTTAATGTTGAGTTCTATAATTGTTGTGATGTCCCTTCTAACAGCTGTGTTTTCTGAATGTGTATTTTTAGTAGGAGTAATTATAAAAGCAGAACTATAGGTCCTTCTGCCCCAAATCCTCTCTACCTGCACCCATCAATTTTCCTGTTTTTTTTTTTTTTGACCCAGTAAACAGTTATCCCACTTACCTTGTAGTGAAATGTTAATTTTAAAGTATATTATTTTAAATTACCAGGCATACTCATCTTCCTTTTTGACTAAGACCATACTCTGGACAAGTGTTTCATGGATATTTGAATTATAATAAAGATCAGTGTTTGTATACGTGTTTCTCTATTTAGGATGTGAAAGTCACCAAGTTCTTAAAGGCCTTCACCTCATCCCTGCCAACTTAACCCCACTTATTTATTCATCAGTCATTTATAGGACATATATTGTGCATAAGAATAATATTAGAGTTATGAGTTATATCATATTTTACTTTAAAAGAAAAATTAATAGTAGTCATCCAACAAGCATTCATGAGCACCTACTGTGTACCAGGTTTTATGCTATGTCTGCTATATAAAAATGAATAAGGCACAGTTCCTATACTGAAGAAACTTTTTAAAAACCCTCATATAATTAGTAATTAATGTGTAAGTCCAGTAATTATAGTTAAATATACACAACTGCTTATAGGATCACAGAGAAAGTACATTTAAGGTAGAGGAGTACGAGAAGTAAGAAGACCAAGAAATGGTCTATGCTTGAGGCAACAGTTGAGTTGAATAGGTTGAATAGGCTGAGTAGGTCACACAACTAGAAACTGGTGAAGTTGAGATTTTAACCCACATCATCTGACTCTACCGTCTTGTTATCATTTTTAAAATATAGAGTGGCTACATAGGAGTTTGTGGGAAGTGAGAAAAGTCTTTACAGAAAAGGATCTATAGTGAGTAATAAATGATAGACTATAATAAATTATAGATGTCCACAGCATTTAAATTGTGAGTAAAAAGAATTTCCAGAAAAACAAAGCATGGATGGCTCTTGATGTCTGAAATAATATTAGTTAGGTGTAAAACTGAGGGAGGGGATTTCAAGCAACATAATTAACACATGAGAGAAAATAAAGGAGTAAGACAACTTTTTTCAACGTAAGAAAGTTCTATCTCCAGCATTTCTAATAGTTCTTAAATTACAAAATAGCTGTTTAAATTTATCAAATGACTATGGTAAATTTTGACACAATGGTACTACTACTCCCTTTTAGTGCATTAATGTGGTTTATTTCTCTGATACATTTTCCACTGTTGAATCATTATTGGTTTCCTGGAATAAAACTTTGTTGATCATGATATATTTCTTTAAATTAACAGTAGATTGACTTATGTAAAATTTGATACAGACTTTTGAAACCAACGTCCTAGGACTATAATATGTGTGTGTATGTGCATTTCATTCTTTGTAGCTTTTAAAATCAAATTTATACAAGCTTCAAAATATGGATTGGGTAGCTCCCCCTCTACTTTTCAGAAAAAATGATAAAACTGCAAAGAGTATTTTTTTACCAGAATTTTTTGTTTTATGTATTTGCATGTTTTATTTATTTTATTTTATTTTGTTATAGAGATGTGGGGTACAAGGATTAGCTATACAAGTAGGCTGCATGAAGGTGAAGTCTGAGCCTCTAATTGGCTCTCACTATCCCTGGTTTAAAACCAGGTACCTTTTGCATTGTTAAGTCCCCCTTCCCCTTCCACTTCCCATTCCCCATCCCCTTCCCCTTCCCTGGCAGTGTCCAGTGACTGTCGATCCCTTCCTTGTGCTAATGTGATTAATGTTCAGGTCACACCTGTGAGTGAGAACATGTGGTGTTTCAGTTCTTTGTTTCTGTGATAGATAACTAAATATTATGGCCCTCAACTTCATCCAATTTGCTGTAAAGTTCATGATTTTGGTCTCCTTTATGACTGTATAATACTCTATCTAGTATATGTACCACATTTTCTTTATCCTGTCCACTTTCGATGGGCAATAGGATTTGTTCCATGTTTTTACTACTGTGAATAGTGCAACTATAAAACACACAAGTGTGTTTTTGGTAGAAGGATTTATGTTCCCCCAGGTGTATTCCCAGGAGAGGGATTGTTGCATTGTATGGAAGGTCAATTTTTGTTGTTTTAGGAATTACCACATCGCTTTTCATAGAGGTTGAATTATCTTGCAATCCCAACAGTAAAGAAGCACTCCCTTTTCTCTGCACCCGTGCCAGCACCTGTTGTTGATTTATAAAAGATGGCCATTCTTATTGGAGTTAGGTGATATCTCATTGTGGTTTTGATTTGCATTTCTCTGATGATTAGTGAAGCTGACCATTGTTTCATGTATCTGTTGGCTGCTTGGATATCCTCTTTTGAAAAGTGTCTATTCATGTCCTTTGCCAACTTTTTAATGGAGTTATTTGCTTTTTCCTTTTAGTTCATTTGAGTTCCTTGAAGATCCTGGGTGTTAGTCCTTTGGCAGATACATAGTTAGCAAATACTTTTTCCCACTCTGTGGGTTGTCTTCCACTTTCTTAATGGTTTCTTTTTGCAAAGGCTTCTTATTTTGATGAGGTCCCACTTACCTATCTTAGCTTTCATGGCATTCACTTTTGGGGATTTGATTAATAATTGATTGCCTACTCCAATGTTCATAATTGTGTATCCTATGTTTTCTTTTTAAGTTTTAAAGATGTGGGGTACAATTCAGGGTTAGGTATACAAATGTTATTATGCAGGTATCCTTGTTGATGAGGTGTGCCCCTCACCCCTAGAAGTTTCCCTCAACTGCCAACCCCACCCTCCTTATGTTTTCTTTTACAATTCTTGTGGTTTGAGCTTTCACTTTTAGGTCTTTGATCATTTTGAGTTGATTTTTGTATATAGCAATAGATAGGGATCCTTTTTTATTCTTCTGCATATGGTCACCAATTTTCCCAGCAAGATTTTCTAAATATGGTCTCCTTTCCCCAGTGATTATTATTGGTAGCTTTGTTGAAGATGATTTGGTTCAGAGATCAAGTTTTTGCTTCCAGAATTTCTGTTTTGTTCCATTGGTCTATGTGCCTATTCTTGTACCAGAACCAGGTTGTTTTGGTTACTGTAGCTTTATAGTAAAGTTTAAAGTCTGAAAGTGTGATACCTCCTGCTTTGTTCCTTTTGCTGAGAATTGTTTTGACTAATCATGTTCTTTTTGTTTCCATATGAATTTCTATATTGTTGTTTCCAGATCTGAGAAAAATGATGTTGGTAATTTGATGGGTATTGCATTGTATCTGTAGATTGCCTTGGATAGGATGGACATCTTGACAATTGATTCTTCCAATCCATGAGAATAGATTTTCCATTTATTTGTGTCATCCTTTATTTCTTTGAGCTGTATTTTATAGTTCTTGTCGTAGAGGTCTTTCACTTCTCTGGTTAAGTGGATGTCAAGATATTTCTTTTTTTGTGTGTGTGACTATTGTGAATGGAATTGTGCTTTTTATTTGACATTCTGTCTGTTGCTGGTGTATACAAATGCAACTGTGTTTTCCACATTGATTTTGTACCCCCAAGACTTTACTAAAGTCATTATCAGTGAGAGGAGACTTTTGACAGACTCCTAGGGTTTTCTAGGTATATAATCACATCTTCCACAAAGATAATAACTTTACTTCCTCTTTTCCTATTTGGATACCCCGATTTCCTTCTCTTGCCTGATTGCTCTGATTAAGATTTCCAACACTATGTTGAACAGAAGGGGCATCCTTGTGTAGTTCCCATTCTTAGGGGAAATGCTTCCAGTTTCTGCCTATTGAGCACAATGTTGGCTGTGGGTTTATCATAGATGGCACTTACCGTTTTGAGGAATGTTCCTTCTCTGCCTTGGTGCTCAAGAGTCTTTCATCAAGAAGAGATATTATTCGATTGTGTCAAATGCTTTTTCGGAGTCTAATGATATAATCATGTGGTTCTTCATTTACATCTATTGATGTGCTGAATTACATTTATGGTATTGTGAATGTTGAGCCAGCCCTGCATCTCAAGAATGAAGCCCACTTGGATGATCCTTGAGATGTGAAGCTGGGTACAATTTGCTAGAATCTAGTGTAGAATTTTTGCATCTATGTTCATCAAGGAGATTGGCCTGTAATTCTCATTCTTTGTTGGGTCTTTGCCAGGTTTGGTTATCAATATGATGTTGGCATCATAAAATGAGTTGGAGAGAATTTCATCTCTCTAGATTGCTTAGAACATTTTCTGTATTATTTGTATCAGCTTCTCCTTGTGTCTTATAGATTTCATTTGGGAAGCCATTGGATTTGGGGTTTTTGGTAGGTAGATTTCTTATGACTGAGTCAATTTCCTGGATGCATTGGTCTGTTTAGAGTTTCAATTTCTTCTTGTTTCGATCTTGGGAGGTTGCGTGATGTCAGAAAGTGCGACACTTCCTTTAAGTTTTCTAGTTTATTTACATAGAGGTTTTTATAGTAATCTCTGATAACCTTTTGAATTTCTTCAGGGTCAGTTGTGGCTTCACCTTTTGCATTTCTAATTATGTTTATCTGGGCTTTCTATTTCTTGTTTTGTTTTGTTTTGTTTTAAATTACTCTGGCTAGAGGACCGTCAATCTTATTTAACCTTTTGCAAAACTAGTTTTGGTCTTGTTGATCCTTTATGTGATATTTTTGTCTTCTATGTCCTGCAACTCTGATTTTATCTCGGTGATCTGGATTCTTTTGCTGAGGTTAGGATTTAGGTGATCTGGCCTTTCCAGCTCCTTTAGGTGTGACATTAGGCTCTCTACTTGTGCTTTTTCTGTTTTCTTGATTTGTGAATGCAACGCTATGAATTTTCCTTTTAACACTGCTTTCATGGCATCTCAGAGATTAAGATGTGTTTGTTTTAATTTGTTTCCAGGAATCTTTTTATTTCTGTCTTGATTTCTGTGTTGACCAAGAAGTTGTTCAACATCATGTTGTTTCGAGTCTATGTCTTTCTGTGTTTTGGAGGGATTTTGTTGGTGGGAATATTTATTTTTATTCCACTGTGATCTGAGAAAATGCATGGTATTATTTCAATCTTTTGAAATTTGCTCATGTTTAATTTATGCCAAAGAATATGATCGATCTTGGAGTATGTTCCATTTGCTGATGAGTAGAAAGTATACTCTGTATTTATGTTACTTCACAAGCCAAGGGTGTACATGAAAATCATCTGGGATATATATATTGATATATATTCTAGTACCGAGGCTCTGTCCTATACACAGTTAAGTTAGAATCTCTGGAGTAGAGATCAGGCATCTTTTTTTTTTTAAGATTATAAAATACAGTTTATTTAAAAGTAAATTAGAGAGAGAGAGAGAGAGAAGATTCACCTCCCCAAGGTGGGAGAGGGGGCCAAAGCCAAGAAGCATGGTGACAGCCACAGCTCAGAGAGCACATGGCCACACTGAAGTCTAGCAAGGCAATGGAAGCATCTATTTTTTAAAAAAACAATTATTTTTTAAATTATTTTTAAAATCTAAGTGAAGATAATGTAAATACAGGAACACCACTGAGTTAAATTATTTTTCTTCAAATGTACACTTTTTGAATAAATCTTAATATTTTTCAGGGTTTTTTCATTCTTTTTAGTTTCTTTCCCCCAAGTTATTATTTTTATCTAAATGTTTGAATCAACATTTAATAACATATATTTGTATGTATTGTACATTATTCATATATATTTATCATTTATGTTTATTTAATTGCAATTTTATAAAGTTATGAATGTCTTTCTTAGCTCTGCTTTAGCTGTGTCTCATAGATCCTGACCTACAGTGTTGCTATTAGCATTAATATTTTAAAATTCTACAGTTATACTTTGTAGTTTCCTTCAAGAGTTTTTTTAAAATTTTAATTTTGTAGAGTTTTAAATTTCCAGACAAAAGAAAATTTTAAATTTTTTATATTATACATGGTAAGTTTTATTACATTGAGATTAGAAAATGTGGTTATGTGCTCTCTGCTTATAGAATTTCTTGAGACTTTTTTTGGTACAATAATATTTTTCATGTGTACTTGAAAACACAATGTGTTTTATATTTTCAGTGGACAGAGTTTTATATATATACTGTCCTTAGAGTAGCAAACTAAAGCATCCTATTACTATTCTAGACTATAAGTCAGACTAGATTGTCACCACAAATTCTGCTTTAAAAATGTTGCTGCCATAGTAATTGCTACTTAGCTTTTTAGTGATATAAATCTCACATACAAATTTTATTTAATAGTTTGCTAAGCCTGGGTTTTACCTTGTTTAATGGTAAAATCTTTTCCCCACCATTTTAAATTCAACTAGTTTTGTTATTTTTTATAAAATGTTGACATTTTAGTCTTAATTTGGGTATCCTATATATCCTATACAGGAACATTCTTTCACTGGGAGAATTAAGTTGGAAATCATTCTTGGAAATTCCCTTTTACTCACCCAGCACTTTCCTCCTTGTAACTCACCCTTCCCTTTACAAACAACCCAGCAGCAAGCCCCATAGATACTAGGCTAGAATTCTGAAATCCACCACTCACAAATCTTACAGCCATCACACTAGTCTAAGTAAGACTCACTGGTTGTCCAAATTGGACAAGACTCTCCTATCTGGTCTCCTCCCTCACTCTGATTCCTTTACTAATCCTTTTTCCTTGTTAAAAAATGAATCTTTTAAACACTTGAATTAGAGTATGGCATGCCTCTTCATAACACATTACAAATGACTTCATCTAAAATCCAAACTCCTAAATTATGTATATGGTCTTTCCTCTGACTAATTCCGGCCTCATCTTATGACACCCTCTCCTAAGTGCCAAATATTCTGGCACCTTCTAATTCCTCCAGCCAAATGTCAGTTCTATTCTGGAATGTTATTTATGCTGCTCCTTCTAACTGGAACTCCTCCAGCTTGTCTATGTATTTGATTAGCTTCTACTCAACTCCCAAATGGTACTTTCCCAAGAGACAATTTCTGATCAGTCCATCTAGATTATTAAATCCTTCCTGCTTTTTTTTTTTTTTTTACAGAAAACTATTCTTTTACTTAATTGCACTTAATATAATTTACACTTATATATAAGGGGAGACAAAAAAACTAAGTTTGTATATTAAAAAATTGTGTATTTATTCTTACATGTTTCAACTTCAGTCACCTTCGAAGTACTCTCCATTTGATGCAATACACCTATCGATATGCTTTTTCCACTCCTCAGAACAGTTTTTAAACTCATCAATTTTGATACCTTTTAGTGTTTCTGCCATTTTTGTTTGTTTCACATCTTCCACATCAGCAAAATATTTCCCTTTGATAAAGTTTTTCATCTGGGGAAACAAAAAAATGTCACTAGGGGTGATATTGGGTGAATAAGGAGGGTGAGGCATGGGTGTCTTGCCGTTTTTGGTCAAAAACTGCTGAACACTCAGTGCGATGTAGGCTGGTGCACTATCATGGTGGAAGCACCAGTCACCTGTTTGCTACAACTCCAAACATTTCTTCCGCAATTCATGATACAACCTTCTCAAAACTTCTAGGTAAAAACTGTGGTTGATTGTTTGATCTAGAGGAACAAATTCTCATTGTACTATAGAAGCCCACTCTCCAAAAGATAATTCTGTTTGTTTGGGTGTCTCCTCTGGTAATTATAAGTGAATTATTTGTCTCTTCTCCATAGGTACCCTGCTTCCTTAAGGGAGGAACTTTGTGTGCCTGTTTTATTTATCCTCCTATATCTAAGGTCTAGCAGTCCTAAGCAAGTAGTAATCCTTCTATAAATAGTTGTTAAATTGGAAAGGTTTTAATCATATATGAGGAAAGAAGGGTTTTGAGATATTTTTAGTACTCAAGCCAATAAAGTTTAAAGTCAAAGGTTTATATTACAAGATGCAACTGGATACTGGCTGCACACTCTCTCTTTAATTTGATGGGTATTGCATTGAATCTGTAGATTGCCTTGGGCAGGATGAATATCTTGGCAATATTGATTCTTCCAATTTATGAGCATGGGATGTTTTTCCATTTGTTTGTGTCATCCTCTCTTTAATCTTTGTTCCATTCCTTCAAGGGTCAGTTAGGACCTAGAGCACAGGACGTACCTGGAGAGAAGCCATTGCTATCTCCACAATGCCACCATTAGATTTTATCTTTGAATCAGAACTTGCTAACCCTAAGAAGGTAACCAGGAAAACTCTTTTATCCCTATAAAATTAAAAAACATTAATATGAGCAACATCACTGTTATTTTACCATGAGATTCTCTTAAAACAGACAGAGACATTTCAAAATCTAAAACAAATGACAGCATTTAGAAATCTTCATTTAAAAAATTTTTTTTTCTTTTCCTAGAAAAGGAAGTAGTAACAAGAAATATGTAAAGGAAATTTTAAAAGTAGAATTTCAAATTATTTGTTATCTTGGTGGGAAAGAAAAGAAGAATGCCTGGGAGCTTTCTCAATACAGGAAGTGTGGATATTCTTGGCCTAATTCCTGTCTAGCACTTTCCTGCACTGTTCTTCTCTCTGCCACACCTCCCCCAGTCCTCTGCTAAGGAGTGCTTATTTGCATAATGAAACTGCTTGACAGGGATGCTGAGAGAATGGAACAAGGAATGCACTGAGCCAAGTATTCTTCAAATGCCATCCTTACCCGTATTCCTACTTTACAAGGGAAACTGCAAAACCATTTGAAGAGAAAGTAGAGACTGTATACAGATATTTGAAATGACTGTGGCATGTATTTTATGAAAAAAAAAAATGTCTATCAGAGGTCTACTGGCCTAAGAACAGAAATAAATGAAACACAGAACACAGTCGAGGGAATATGGGATGAGTGAGAACTGAGATGAAAAATGTAAATGTATTTTGCAGCTCTTGTAGCTGGTCAAGACTGACCCATACATGAGAGGAGTAATATTCTCCATGGTAGGCATGACATAATCTATAAAATTCCAGCCAGTAGATGTTCTAAATTACTTTCAGGAGACTCCTTCTAAGATGCCCACAAGTTTTATAATGGTTGCTGATTACTAACAAGCATATACATATGCAAGAATTGACATCTTAATACCAATTTAATATCTTGATATCTTGTTTTTTTCCTCAGAGCACTCAGGAATAATAAGAAGGGCTAATTCTGAGGAGAGAAGAATTCTGGAGGAAGAATAAAGGGAAAGTTTGATTTGAAAGGACTTTGCAACATGGTGCCTCAGGCACAAAGATTGCAGTGGGAAGCAAACAAGAACTTTGCTTTCCTCAGATTTGCTTTAGGCTAGCTTTGCTAATGTTTCCAATCACCAGATGTTTAACTATTAATAACATTGGTAGGTGAAATTGATTAAAGTACTTATGGGTTGAGGCATACATGGATTTGATATATTTTAGGTAATGACTGAATGAAGGTGTTGGTCATAACTCAGGACAGCAGAACCCTTCTTGGTGGAAGTTACCGGGTTATCCACCACAGCACAGACACCATCCTAAGCATATCCCACATCTCTCCTGAGCATCACCTGATGACCAATGAACAGAAGCTTCATACCCACCACGCAGTGGGGTCTGATGGTAGTCATGCTCTCTACGGTAAACCTCAGCATTCGGGGGCTATTAGTTCAAGCTAATACTCCTCCTGTAGAATGCAAATTTCATAACAACAGATGCCCTAAATGGTTTGTTTATTTCTATAACCCAAGTACCTAAACCAACACCTATTACATGCTCAGTCAGCACTAAATAAATATTTGATCAACAAACGAATGAATGAGCAAACAAGAAGCTGAAGTATAAGCTCAATAGAGTGACCAACTCATTTCAATTTTAAATCTGAAAGGCCTGCATCCCAGAAACCACCTCAACTATGGGCAAATCAGGATGATTAATGAATTGATGACCCTAATGTCCAGCCAATCCTATGACTAAAGCCTAAAATGTGTACATGAGAGTTCATCCCTCTAACAAATGTTTTCTGAGCACCTACTGAACACTGCTCTAGGCACTGGGACTAGAGCAGGAAAGAGGACACACAAACATCAACTCAAATGGAACTTGCATTCTGGAGTAGTCATCATTAAATACACAGACACACGGATATATACATAATATAAGATTAGGTAGTAAGATGTTCTATGGAAAACAATGAAACAGCATAAAATATAATGAGTGACTGAGTAGGGGCGCTGTTTTGAATATGATAGTCAGCATTGGTCTCGATTTGAGCAGTGAGGGCAGTGAAGGACATGAGAGAGTGAATTCTGAGGATATGTGGGGAATGGGGTGCTAACAGGAAAAAGCAAGTGCACAGACCCTGAAGTAGGATTATGCTAGGCCTGTTAGAAAAATCAAACTTTGTCATTATTTGAATTTCCTTTTAGGGTTGCAGGCTTTAGAAAAACTAGCCTGTATGACTACCACTTTTCATTTGTTTTATTCATTGTCTTATTTCAAAAACATTTTATAGATGCCTACCATGTGCCAGGGACTATGCCATGTTTGGCACACAAACATGACATTGCCTTGCTCTTGTCTATCTTTTCACCTAAGGAACAGAGCCATTTCCCCGTATTCTCAAGAGGTGTTTGTGGTTATACTCTGAACAGACAAAAGCTTTAAACCAACGCTGCAGCCTGACCCACTTTTACCATTGCCATTGCTTGGGACCTCCTGCTGTTAGGTCCCACCCATGAGGTTTGTCACTGCAGCAATTAAAGAGATGGCTAATTCAAAGACTCACAAAACTCCCTGGGGTGTACTCTTTCAGGACTTTAATAAAAGAGAGGATATAGTACAGTAGGAAAAATGAAGTGTAAAATCGACATCACAGAGGTTTGAGACTTTCAGGTAGCGTTCCTAGGGTCCTCTTTCAATAGCAGGGGTTGCGCTTCATCTGTGAATTATTAACTACCAGATACTTGCAAAGATACCTTGGTCACAGGGAAGCCAAGGCACAAGTTTACTGAGAGATTGTATATCCAATTGACCATGTGGCTAAAATCAAGCTGTATAACTAGCTAAAGCATAGGTGAGTTATAAAGCTATACATTTTCAGTAAACGATGCAGAGAGGGTAGTACAAGATACATAGAGGGGAAGTTTGGACTTTCATCAGTATGTTATGAATTACTACTGACTATTTATTTTCATTCTTATCTTGACCGAAGGTGAGTACCAGAGTTCCAGGCAACCCCACACACCATATGCAACTTAACTCAATATTTACATATTTACCAGTCCCTTTCAAGAAAGACACACATCTGGGCCAGTTTCATCTTGCTTTTTTTCCCATCTCCAGTTTGTAGCCGATTCCTTAACATACTGGAATTATTTTTAACCTCCCTATTTTTTTTAACTGACCACCAGTGCTCTCAGCACTAAGTTGCAAAAAAAACCAAACAAACAAACAAAAAGAAAACGGATGAAACTTCATTTATGAATATCTCTTCTCTGCCTGCTCATTTCATTTAGGTGCATGCATTTGAACACACTGCTGAATTTATAGCTTCTGCTCATATATCTGAGCTCCGCTTAGAAATCTACAGGCATTCTCAACTTAACATACTCAAAATAAAATCCTTATTTTTTTTTTCCAATCCCATTCCTTTCCCAAATATCCTCATCTTACTATGTGGCATGAAAATTCATCCAGTTATAAATCCCCCATATAGGAAAGATATCGTTTTAATGATTCTTAATTCTTGGCATTTCCATCCAGTCCTCATACAAACATCAGGAAATCAATTATCTTTACTTTTAGTTAGATTCCAATTTTGACCCCAGCATTGCAAACACTTGAATTTTGCTTACATAATGCACAAAGGGGGCAAATAGATGGGTTGGGACAGTCTAAGTCTGACTTTCCTTTAGGGAGCTAGAGGAGGATGAGGCAACACTTGGAATGCTCAGATGAGTATTTAGTAGTGGGGAAGCATATATTATAGACCCTCAATATCAAAACGAAGCACTAGCAATGAGAAAACCTCAACATTGAATATGTACCTGCCTCAGATGGGAAACCTGTGGCATAGTTTCTGTTGGGAAAAGAAATGTAAGAATAAGGCCACCTAAGGACTAAAAAATGGAGGAAACTATCAATCTACCTAGAGTAGGATTGTGCAGTGTTGGACATAAAGGCAGATTGTGTCATAGGAAGATAGTAGGTGGGTTTGCTTTGGTCAAGATAGGTAGTGTCTGATCAGAAATAAATTTAGTTCCTTAATAATAATTAGCAGATTCTACTTGTAGATCAACTCAGAGAGTAAACTGTTTATTTTTAAAACTCCTGCTTTGATCACGGCTTTAAAAATATTAAAAGGGGCTTCCGAATTTGGTTTTCTGATAGAAATGCAAGCAAAACCAAACAATTGTAGTTTATTGCAGCG
>CAUYQG010130071.1:0-13262 GCA_963574415.1 Tarsius wallacei
CATAATTTCCCCACACTGCCCCCCCCCCCCCACCCCGACGATGTGATACTTTCAGGAGCCCGCGTCCCAGGCACCCGTTCTCTGTTTACCAGAAGACAAATGTTGTGCTTTCAAGGCGCTAAACGGGGGTCCCGGGAGACCACGTCCGCCCGGAGTCCGGTTTCCGGCGCCCGCGAGGCCGGTGCAAGCTCGAGGGGGCGAGCGCAGGACTCAACCGCTCATTCACTCGACAAATATTTGCTACGCGCCCGCGCAGCGCCAGGCACCGTCGGCGCGGGGGAGGCGAGAAGCGACTCTCGCCCATTCCTTCCCGCTCCCCCGGGCGCCCGGCGCGCGGTGGGAGCGCAGACGGCCCGGCCGGGGGTGCCCGACGCCTCCAGCGCAGCCCGCGGGGAGCCCGCGCGCCCCCCCCCCCCCCCCCCCGGCCCCCCCCCCCCCCCCCGGGCGAGGCCCAGGGGGATAGTTAACAGCATCCCTGGCCTCCGTCCACTAAACGCCAGGAATACTCAACCACCCTAGCCATGATAGTTGAAAATGTTTCCAGGCATTGTGAAGTGTCCCTTGGGAAGACAGAATTACTCTCATTTGTGAGCCACTGATTTAAAGAAAGTTCACACAAACTTGCCCAGTTCCAAACCTGTGTCACCTCACCTGTCACTGTCACATTGAGACCATCCTTGATCCGTTGTATTTTTGACACAGGAAGTCATCAGTGAGGAAGAGAATTTTTCTTAACATGACTCCTTCTTAGGAGGGGTGATCAAATGACAGACCACTAGGACATCAGCTAAGAAAGCTCCCTTCCAAGAGTTTTCATTCATGAAAGATTTGCTAGGATTCTCAGCACCACATGAAGGATATTAAAAGCAGGACTCCTGAGACTAAAAAAAATGTGTGTGTGTATGTGTGTGTGTGTGTGTGTGTGTGACTGTGTGTGTGTGTGACTGTGCATGTGTGGTATATGTGTTTGTGTGTATGTGCGTGCATGTGTGTGTGTATCTCTATTTCCTGTTTTGATATATAGACTCTAGAGGGCTATTTCTTTCTTTGCCTTCCTGCCTTCTCTCTCTCCCCCACCGCTTTCATAATGATCTCCTCCTATGTGCTTTCTCTTTATGTTTTCGTTTAACTTTCTCCCCCTAAAAAAATCTTGGAAGCTAAAATCTGTGATTTTAAAAAAAAAAAAACTCTGGAAAGAAACACCAGGAATTATCAGGGTATTTGCCTCTGGAAAAGGCAGGCTGGGTAGGTAAGGCTCACTAGACTTATTTTTACTGTACTCTCTTCCATGCTGTTTGACCATTTTATAATTTGCATGAATTTGTTTTCAAATTTAAAGAACTAGCTACAGAAATAAGTTTAAATTATGATCTGTACAGACAATATGCAGGGTAATATAGTTTTAAATTAGAAGACAGCTGCCAAAACTGATCTACCCTATAGACAGAATAGTAGTCATGTGGGACCATGATTTGAAAGTCCCTAATGTTGTTCCTCAATGAGAGCACAGCTACTATTGCTTGTAGTGATGCCGAGAAAACGTGATTGGCTTGTGACAGATAGCAGGTGCACCTCAAAACCTACATAAAATAGAATTCTAGGTTCCCACATGAAGGTTAGGTAGTAGTATTCCCAGTAACCCCTTACTTATGAGAAGATATTCCTAAATTTTTGCAATAATTCAATCTAATGCCTTGAATTGTATTTGCTCTATTGGACAAGGACTTTCACATTATGTAGAATAATTGAATTAACCATGAGTTCCCTGTAACTCACTAAGAACTATAAGTCATGTAAATGCAAAACAGTTGAAATACATTTTAGCTCCTGATAAACAATCAGTACACCACATATGTTTGCACTGGTTTAGAAAATTCAATACATATTTATTTAGGGCCTACTCAATATCTGTGCTGGGACTGGGGAATATAATGTCAAATCTGACAGAGCCTGGCCCCACCCTTCACAGAGGACACCATTAGTTGAAATGTGCAGAGAATTTTAACTTTGAGACTTTATACGCTTCTCTAAAATTTTCATTTATAACAAGTGTTTACGTTCCTTTTAATGGTAAAAAATCTTAAAAGCAAAAGATGGCATTTATCAAGATAGAGTGAGGTATCCCAATTTTTTTCATATATTTTTTGCATATATAAAATTATTTCCAAAAAATGCTCCCTCAGAAAAAGTATGTGGTTAAATAAGTTTAGAAAACAGCATGCGTTATTTAATATACATATATCTCTCTAGGGAAATATAACTGGATGAAAAATTCTGCTCACCAGAATTCCAAGGTGCTGCTTATTTCCACAGAAAAAAGAGGAAACAGAAGGAATGGGGTGGGTGGAGGAGGAAGAGAGGAAGAGAAAAGGAAGGAAGAAAGGAGGAGGAAAAGAAAAAACAGTGGAGATTGCATTAAAATCCAAGGTTGCTGTCAAAGATACCGGGAACAGAAAATATATACAAAAGTCCTACAAAGGAAATGAGAAGGAAAAGAAGAAAATGTGTAGGGTGAAGAAACATTAAGGGGTGGAAGAAGAATTAGAAGAATGGATTAAGGAATAGGCAGAGAATCAGACGAACACAGGAAGAAGGATAGATTGACAGATGGATAAGGGGGGAAGGGAAAAAGGAGAAAGGAAACTACAAGGCAAAGAGAAGATGGATTTGGAGAAGCTGTTTTAATGATTAATAAAGAGATGCTCGGCCTTATAATTCACTATATAAACTATGTTTATCTCTTCAATAATACCTGATTAAGATCCACAGTATTCCTTAAGGTGTCTGAAGTCAGAGTGGTGAGTTTGGGGAATGCATCGACAGTCAGAGGTAGGCTCCCAAGTAGGCCACCTGTGTTATTCCTACATCTATCAGGACTGCTAAGGCCCTGCAAAGTCTGGCTTTAAAGAAGCCTGGTTTTCTTTTTTCTTTCTTTCTTTTTTTTATTTTCTATTTTGACTCAGAGGGTACATGTACAGGTTTGTTACATAGGAATATAGGAATATTGTGTGATGGTGAGGCTTTTCTTTCTTGCTTTCTTTACTCTTTTTTTTTTTTTTCCTACCAACTCATCTTTGACAAAGCCTCCAACAACAATTGCTGGGGAAAGGAGAACCTATTCAGTAAATGGTGCTGGGAAAACTGACTAATCACATGCAGAAGATTGAAACAGGACCCTTACCTATCACCATACACCAAAATTATCTCTAAAAGGATCGAAGACCTAAACATAAAGCCTCAAACTATAAGAATCTTAAAAAATGCAGGAGACGTCCTTATGAAAATTGGAACTGGCAAGCAATTCCTGATAAAATCCCAAGTATTCATGCCATAAGAGATAAGATAGACAAGTGGGACCTCATCAAACTGAAAAGCTTCTGCAAAGCAAAAGAAACCATCAAGAGAGTGAGGAGACAGCCCAAAGAATGGGAAAAAAATATTTGCCAACTGTATATCTGAAAAATGCCTAACATCTAGGATCTACAAGGAACTTAAACATACCCAAAGGAAAAAAAAAGCCCCCTTTAAAAATGGGCAAAAGACATGAATAGACACTTCTCAGAAGAAGATATACGGGCAGCCAACAGTCACATGAAAAAGTACTCAGCCTCACTAATCATCAGAGAAATGCAAATCAAAACCACATTGAGATACCACCTAACCCCAGTGGGAATGGCCATCATTATTAAAATAAACAACAACAGAGGCTTAAGTTTCTATTGAGCTTGTCACCCCGTGGTAGACATGGTGCCCAGTGAGTAGTTTTCAGTTCTTACATCTCCTCCCTTCCTTTTCCCTTCCCCCTTTAGGAGCACCCCAATGCCTGTTGTTCCCATCCTTGTGCCCATGTACATACAGTGTTTAGCTCCTGCTTATTAAAGCGAGCATACTGTATTCAGTTTTCTGTTCCTGTATACTTTACTCAGGATGATGGTCTCCAGCTGCATCTGTGTTGTTACAAAGGTCATGATTTTGTTCTTTCTATGACTGCATAGTATTCCATGGTGTATATGTACCACATTTTCTTCATCCATTCTACCACTGATGGGCGCTTAGGTTGGCTCTGTGTTTTCACTATCGTGGACAGTGTTGCAATGAACATGCCTTCTCTCTGCTCTCCTGCTCTTCCCCCCACCTTCAGTGTGCTGTCTCTATACACTTAGTGAGCAGAAATTTTAGAGCAGGTGTGGCCTTGCTCTTTGACTGGGGCTCCTTGGAGTATAATCCAACAAACCAACCCACAGACAGTCTTGAAAGTTTATTGAGTTCATCTGGTCTATTCTTATCCAGGTTGAGGTGAGTTGGTGCCTCCTCTGCCATGCCCCTTGGGTTGAGAGTAGCCATAGGTCATTCTCTGCTAGGAAGGGCTTATCCTTTCCTAGAATTTAATTCACTATGTCTCCTTAGCTCTTTGCTGTTAGTTTATCGGGTCACATTTCTATAGTGGGAGAGACTGTCTTTTGCAACTTTCTGCCTTAGAACATAAAACAGAAGTCCCTGTATTTAAACATATTTAAGGTCTATACACTTTACATTCAACAGATTAGTCAATTATAAACATCCTCTCAGCCTCTGCTCAAACTTCTTTCCCACTCACCAGTCTGTACAACTAGGTATACTCCTCCTGGTCCAGTTCACAAGCCAGTCCTCACCAGGGCAGTCAATAAATCAGCAATCTCACTCTCTTGCCTACTAGTCTTTGGTTATATATGAAGTTGGGAGTTGAAGTTTCTGAGTTAGGGTCTGTTTATGTGATTAGCCTGGCTGACCATTCATTAATATGCCAATAGTTCTCTATATTACAAGACCCTCCTCCCTTTTCCTTGATACCTACCACACTGTTTTCATTAAACTAATCTGTTTCATCTCTAACATTTCATTGGCATAGTGATATCTGTACCATTCCCCAAGCTCCATCCTACTTGGCTAGAATCCTGATGCTACCTAAATTTTGTCAGCCACCAAGAATCTTCTACCTACTTGTTTCCAAATCTCCCAACCACTATACAGCAACCTGATATTGTAAAGAACTGCAAATATAATGCATCTGCTCTTTAACATTACCCATCTACATTTTGCTCCAAAATTTTATATAGAACTTGTAAGATTTTTTATCACTATATCCTCAACATAGCATGTGGCACCAAGTATTCATTCAATAAATGTTATTATTTAATTAGAGATCTGCTTGGTTAAAATTTCTATCCACATAGAAGGCAATTAGGCCATGGAAGACAGATGAAGAAAGTTGGGGGAAGTCTTACCCACCCTAATTAGGACTGGCTTCACCTAGAAAATGAATTATCCTAGTAATGGTCAACACTGGATTCTCCTTCTCGGGCTATTACCCCAAGGTGTGGTTCCGTAATTAGACTCCTGGTTTGAATTCTGATGTTTAGAATTCAGATGTAAGATTAGGATGGGGTGAGATTACACCATGTGAAAGCAATTATCTCCCTGTCAAGAGTTGAGCTGAGTTGAACTGAGCTGCCAGGTAATGGAGCTGTCAATTAAAACAACACGTCAAAATGACAGGAGCAGTCAACTCATCCATTATTGCTATGTATAAGCAAAAGGTCAAATAGGAGAAAGTGCCAGCTCTCCTGCTGCTCATTTTTCCCCTTGGATCAGCACTGGGAAAGGGTCAGATGGATGATCCCAGATGTGGGTAATCACCTCACTGCCAAGTGAGTTTCAAACATAAGTTCCTTGCCATTTTATGAACTCAGAGTCAGGAGGAGGAAGAAACAGAAGAATCAGGAATTGAAAAGTACTGAGCACTAGTCAGGGCACAGAAAGCATTTTAAAGGTTTCCCCCTCTCCCAGAGAGGGATATCTCTACAGAGGTCCCTGAGGAAGGCCTCTGCCAAAGTTTCCTAATAAAGAGGTCCCAAATAGAGGTGCCTTGGCTATGAATACAGATATGACTGACAGCATAGCCCACCAGAGGGCTGAGACATTGACTGCACCTCCCTTCAAAGACTGCACTGCCCTGGTTGTGCCCCCAAGTCTGGTGTGAGGAGGGCAGCTCCCCCAGTGAGACCTATCAGGTAAAGCTTTTGTAATTTCCTATAGTCAAGCTTGAAACAAAATCACACATAGGTTTTTGGCCAACAGACAGACTCCTCATCATCTACCAATAATAAACAGGAACTAACAAGAGTGAAAACCGGGAGACCCCACAGGTTCACTCATTTACACAGTTCTGAGAGCACTGGTCTCCTAAAGAGGGGCTAGAAGAAATTCAGCACTTTGGAAGTTTATTTTCTAGATACGTTCCTCCTGATTTCTGTTCTGTCTAAAGAAGCTGAGGCTGGCAGCCCAATACACACATATGTGGAAACTTATTTAGGGTAAAGGGATCAATTCTGAGACAGCTTATGAAATTATCTGTGAGTCAGTGGGAGCTTCAAGATGAAAAACACTGGTATTATTATGATTCTCAACAATAAATGAGAATTAAACAAAACCTGGAGTCATTTTCATTCTATTCACTATCACTTAATACTTTGTGTATTGCATCACAATATAATATCCATGGATATTAAATATTATAAACTCAAACATGCCTTTGAAAGATGTAGCTCTTGTTCTGAAACAACTTACATTCTACAGGCATGCCTAGGCCCAGGGAAAAGCCCTTAGAGAATGTAGTTGTGCTGGTTAATGTCAACAATAGTAAAATAAATGACTGGCATGGAGCCCCCATTAAAGGTAGTCTCACATAAAAGTTTAGTTTCAATAGGCATTATTTTACTATGACATATACATAGCTTTTGGGCAGTAGAACCTTAGTTTTGTTTGATATATCAAAAAAGAAAGGTTCGGAATGGTTTATAATATCAGCCTTGAACAGTGATTCTGGATAATGTATGGGACACTTGAGACAATAAATCACATTTTAATAGGATTTGTAATGAAAATGCCATGGAAGGATAATAGTCTAAGGGTCTCTGTCATACTGTGTAGCTAACAGTAGTAATTGTCAGTGATTATTCCCAGAGTCAATGCCCTATAAAAGCATGACATGTAGAAAGAAGCGTGCAATCCTGATATTATCCTTGGTAGTAGGCTGATAGCCAACATCGTGTGCCCGACAGAAGGAAGAGCCCTGCATAAATATTTAGATAGGAAAGAGAAAGTGAAAAATCATTCCACTTTCTAAGCCATTCTTTCCTGTAACTCTTCAGAAATAAATACTTACCCTCAACTGCCTGTCCAAATTCCTAGCTGCTGCGTGCAGAGGTGGGGGAAGCAACAGCAACAAAACTATGGCCTTGAAAATGACCACTACATAAGTCAGATAAGTTTGGCTTGCCTAGAAAGATTTTTTTAAGGTTTTTCTTTGTTTTTAACCAAAAGAAATTTTATTTCTTTGACAGTTTTATGAGTACTGCTTTCTGCAAAGATCATCTCTAGCCCTGGCTTACATCTTACATTTATGGGAAGCCATTTCTACTTCATTTCACAGTCATTGACAAATGAGTGGTATCTTTTGGATCCACTGTGCAGCAATGCCATGATCTCTAAAGATGTTTACTGAATTGGTGGGCTCTCAACAAATCTCTAGTAGTATCTCATTAGGGCAATGAAGCTATTAAGCATAAGATTTAGATCAGACCAAAGATCCACATATTGTAAATCCCACTTGGAATAAATTTCCAAGAAAGTATCAGTTAACCTATTCTTGAGTATTATTCCTGCAGAAGAAAGCCTACAGCAGACAATTCTGTTATAATTTATATCTAGGCAAACACTGATATATTCAAAAATAGGCAAAAGATGTCAAGAAAAAATGATAACAACTCAGTATCAGAGACTATTTGTTAAATAATACGAGTAAATTCTTTCTTAATCTTTAATACCATTTAATAAGACTAGGTATTGTGGGATGGGGCAGTCTTAGCAGTCATGTTGACAGTGCATACGAAAGTAATAAACATTAGTTTTTTCATTTGGCTTAAATATATTCAGCTGAGTAATGTTAGTAATTGTATTGTTCACTCAAAGGAAAGTTTCTATTGTCTCTTTGTAATGTTTGCCTCCCTTTTGTGCCATACTTCTGCAACAGAAACTCTTAGAAACAGCACAAGGCTTAAGTATTCGGATTAAAATTTTGATTTTGCTCAATATTTCTCTTTTTGTTATTTCCCCATGTATTCCAGATATTTATTTTAATGCCATTTCACCGGAATCCTTTCAGGGCAGAAGACAGACTTTCATTTCCAAACATTTAGTAATACAGTTTGACAAATGTTAAAATATATTTTTTTCTCAATAAATATGTGATGTGCCTTAATTATAGTCAAATTTAAAATCTCATTTTATCATTATGAAGCTGATATTTGCAATATTTATTTTTAAAATTTTAAAAGGCCTATCCCCAAGTTCAATTATAAATTTTAAAAGCATAATCTCATACAACAAATGGGACATGAATATAGTTTATTACAATACATAAAGCCAGCAAGTATTTTCAGGAAAATCCAAACTACTCCTTTGTTCTAAGGTAGGAATCTCCAAACAGTTTGAGGGGCTCAGGATAATCTCATGGAGAACACAGAATTTGAGACAGGATTTGAAAACGAATACAATTTCAATGTAACACTCTCTAGTCACTTCATTTTTTTTATGTTGTAAAAAAGAGTCAAACATTCTATCAAAATATACATGACAGGAAAGCAGGATTCACAGGTTTTATTTGGCTGCAGATATTCAGTGCTCTTATTGAAACTATGTACAGCTGATTCTATTTTCCATATAACAATATAATAATGTGAAGATAAAATGTTCATAATTATTGGGAAACAGGTATTGTAAAAGAACAAGTATTATTTTTAACCAAATATATGCATGTACTGTGTTGGCTGACTTGGTCGTTTTCAAGGAGCATACCACTAATCTTCTATTGATCCTATTATTCAAAAAAGGAGAAATCTCTGCCTAAAAGTGTACCTTACTGAAACAAGCCTGAAATAGAAAGATTTGCATGGATGACCTCATATAGAGGTGCAAGCTAGCCACAGGCAGAATGGAAATCTATCATAGTAACACTGCTTCCTTGGTTTCTGCCTTTTTATCTCACAAAACTTCAAAGTCACTGACAACAGCATTTATTTCAGTACATTGAATATGCCCTTTAAGCTACCACAACTTAGATATATAGTACATTATACAAAAAATACATTAAAATTATGTTTACCTCATCCTGGAATATTCTATTTGTTTTAAACATAATACCTTGGGGTTCCTAAGAAGACAGAACCAGGAATCAGATGAGGGCACTTCACATCTTACCTTACCCAAGACTTAAGTGAGTAATCCCAATCTGTTCATTCATTCAGCACAGATATGTACTGAGCACCAGGGACTGTTCTAGACACTGGAGATCTGTCATGTACAAAGAAACAAGAAACTCTCTCTTGTAATTTACACTTCAAGGGGAGGAGCAGATGCTAATTACTGTGCATGAGTGAAAATACACGGCACAGCAGCAGGTATCAAGAACTACAGAGAAAGATAAACCTGGGCCAGGTGACTGGTGAGGCATGTTATTGTGTAGATGGTGCTCGGGGAAGGTCTCACTAACAGGCTCCCTGTGTGCCTGGAGTGAAGAAGGTGAGCTAGTGGGATGGGGAGATTGGGGAAGGAATGCTCTGATTAAAGTGGTAAGATCTACAGTGGCAGCCTCTTGGTGTGTTCATGGAGCACAGAAGGACGGGTGTCCAGAGCTTGGTGAGAAGGGGGGGAGGGACTGGTAGGAGATGAGGTCAGAGAGGAAGAAACAGATGTCACCTTCCGCTACATTTTTATATTGTTCTAATTCATGTACAGTCTTATTCATGCCCTATCCTTTCGGACCCTTTCTGTTTATTTCATTGTTCTCCTTCCTAAGTACAAAGTTTAATTAATTTACAATGAATATAAAAGGATTTAAACTCATTCAGTGTGGAGGCAGAATTGGTAATGAAGTGTAAGGAATCTGCTGATTTGTTACTCTCTCCTAAAGCTTCAGGCTATGGGCTGCTACCTTTTCAGAAGCCCCTCTCAAATCTCTGCCTCCTAGACCCTTTCAGACCCTCCACGCCTGGTCATCCTCTTGCTTTTACAACTTAAGAACAATATGTGACAGTCTGGTTTAGAAGCCAGTTAGACTAACCAAGGAAAGGATTGAAAAAAAGAAATTAGATCTTGGATGACATAAATAAAGATGATTAGCCAGGAGCAAAATGAAAAAAAATTCAAAGGCCTTCAGTGGATGGTGATCCTGCTCTCTGAGAATAAATCCCTAACAACAAGTAGAATTCTTATTCAAAAATGCACCTGCCATAAACACCACAAATTCTCTATGTAAAGGAGAGACAGGAGCTCTATAAATAATTTTAACATGAATAGAGATGCAAATTGTATTTGTTTTCTATCATCATATTTGTTTTGACAAAGTAATCCATATTCAGATTGATCATACATCTTCAAATGTGTTCATACAACTACTTGAGTCAAAAATAGAGAAAACACTCCCTATATAAAAGCATTTACAAAAAAGAAATTACAGAGATTTATCCCAGGTATACAAGGCTGGGTCAACAATCAAAAATCAATTGATGTAATCCATCACATCAACAGGCTAAAAAAGAGAAATCACATGATCAACTCAAGAGATGCAGAAAAAGCATTTGACAAAACACAACACTCATTTATAATTAAAAACTCTCAGTAAACTAGAAATACAGGAAACTTCTGCTACGCTACTTGCTAAAGGATATCTACAAAAAATGTACAGCTGACACTGACACTTAATGGTGAGAAACCTGAAGCGTTCCCACTAAAATCAGGAACAAAACAAGGTTGTCCCTTCTCTCTATTCCTTTTCAACAATGCACTGGGAGTTTTAGCTAATACAATAGGAAGTAAAAGGAAACTAAAGGTATACAAATTGGGATGGAAGAAGTAAAACTGTCTGTATGCTCAGATGATATGATCTTCTATGTAGAAAATCCAAAATAATCCACAAAAACTTTTACAACTAATAAGTTATTATAGCAATGTTTCAGGATACAAAGTTAACATACAAAGGTCAATCACTTTTCTATATACCAGCTATAAACAAATAGAATTTAAATTAAGATTAAAATCACAATATCATTTACATTACCACCCAAAAGACTGAAATACTTAGTTATAATGATTTTTTAAAAAGCATGAGATCTACATGAGAAAAACTGTGGTTAAAAAAGTAGAAGAGAAACTATAAATAAATGAAGAGATATTCCATGTTCATGGCTAGGAAGACTCGGTATTATCAAGATGTCAGTTTATCTCAACTTGACCTATAATTTAATGTAATCCCAAACAAAATCCCAGCAAATTATTTTGCGGACACTAACAAACAAATTATTTTGTGGATCCTAGAGTTTATATGTCAAAAGACCCAGAATAGCCAATACAATATTGAAGGAGAAGAACAAAGTTGTAGGACTAACACTACCCAGATTCCAGACTTACAATAAAGCTACAGTAATCAAAACAGTGTGGTACTGGTAAAGGAATAGACAAACACACCAATGGAAAAGAATAGAGACCCTAAAAATAGACCTATAAATATAGTCAATTGATCTTTGACTAAAGACAAAGGCAATGCGATGAAGCAAAGACAGTCTTTTCAACAAGTGGTGCTGGAACAATTGGACATACACGTGAAAAAAAAGTCTAGACACAGACTTTACATCCTTAATAAAAATTAACTCAAAAATGGATCACAGTCCTAAGTGTAAGATGCAAAACTAAAAAAACTCCTAGAAAATAGCATAGTGGAAAACCTAGATGACCTTAAGTATGGCAATGACTTTTTAAATAAACACCAAAGACACCATCCATGAAAGAAATAACTGATAAGTTGGACTTTATTAATATTAAAAAACATCTGCTCAGCCAAAGATAATGTCAAGAGAATGAGAAGGAAAGCCACAGACTGGGAGAAAATATTTGCAAAAGACACATCAGATAAAGGGCTGTTATCCAAAACATACAAAGAACACTTAATACTCAACAATAAGAAAATAAACAACTGGCTAGGCATGGTGGCTCACACCTGTAATCTCAGCAGGCAGGAGGCACCCTTAAAGCCAAGAGTTCCAGATCAGTCTGGGCAACATAGTGAGACCCTGTCTCTACAGAAAAATTTAAAAAATTAGCTGGGCATGGTGGTGCATCTGTAGGCACAGCTATTTAAGAGGCTGAGGTGGAAGGCTCACCTGAGCCTGGGAGACTGAGGTTGTGGTGAGCCATGATCAAGCCACTGCACTCCAACCTGGGCAACACAGTGAGACTCCAACTCAAATCAATCAATAAATAAAACAACCCAATTGAAAAATGGACCAGAGGTCGGGAAGATGGCAGCCGAGCCGGTTAGACTATGCAAGTCCCTGTGTAATTGAGTAAGCAAACGGAAATTTTTGTGTATGTGCTGGTGAGCACATGGGGATGTGAGTGGCTGACTGAGTGAGGGCTAGGGAGCTAGCAGCCAGGGCTCTCCTGGTGCAGTGGCTAGTGCCATAGTCGCTGGGCTTGGACACTAGCGATTCCTGGGATGCAGAAGCCTAGCACCATTTTCTTTTTCTTTCTTTTTTTTTTTTTTATTCAACAAACCCTCCCTGGGAAGAAAATGCTGGGAGAGACTGTATGAGTGGGGACTCATGAGCAAGTGGCCAAGCCCCTGGTGCAACAGTTGGTGCTGCAACTTCTCTGCTTCCTCCCTGGCTCTTCCCTGGTTGCAGAAGCTGAGCGCCATTTTTTTTTTAATGAACAAAAGTGGTGGGGAAAAAATATCCCCCCAGGCTCTCCCTCACCAGTGGAGCAGGAGAGAGACTGCTGGCTCCTGGCTTTGCCTCACCACTTCATCACCTGACAGGGCACTGGCAACAGACGCTATGGAGGGAGTACAGAGGCAAAGTCCCACGGAAGAGGACAATTGAGGCACCCCACCACCATCTTGAAGGCAGGGCAGAAAAGTGCTCTGACTTGCTCACCACAGAGCACCAGACCCGATCTCTGTGACTATCGGATCAACTACTCAGGGATTGATCGTAACCCAGAGGGAATATCCTGAAAGCACAAACTTAGGAGGGACCTGATGAGGGCTGAGTTCCAGGCGCCCTATCCCCTACCCTGATCCAACTGCGGAACAAAAGGTATGGCCAGAAAAGGACAAGGAAGAACTCCAAAGAGATCAGTGGTGAGTTCAGGTCTGACCCAAACCCCCT